>JASAMZ010009336.1:0-43498 GCA_030248115.1 Linhomoeus sp. GSCO2_2 | reverse complement strand
GACGTACAATTTTCTTGGCTGATTTGGTGTCCTCCATGGTTCCCGATCTGCAAATATCCGTAGTTTTGTAATTCTTTTCATCCGGTAAAGTTTCCTAACGCATGCCTTTCAAAACTTTTAAAACTTTCGCGCCAGGCATCTCAGGAGAAATGCGTAAGCAAGCAGGCTCAAGCAGGCACACTGTCACTGCTTGTACTATGACATGTTGTCGCTATATGACATTACATTTGCTCAGACTCGGATGATGGCAAATCGTTCAGCATCACAAAATTGAGCGTGTAGATATTTCCGTTGTCGTTGTGGGTTCTTTCTTTTCCAGAAATTCGAACCGGCACTGGGCGCAACGTTCTTTCCGGTGCTTGCGGGCCTCTGTTGACGTCTCGTATAGGTACAGCAGTGACCGGCACTCGTTGCATGTTGTCAGCTGCTTTTCCATTATTTCCTTTTCGAATACTCTGACGGTCGTGTCTCCCTTTCGGTAGAAAGCTATGAGTCCCCGCCCAAACTTGTTGATATAGGCAAATTGCTTAGCAGTGAAAGCCATGGATTGACATTCCACATTCACAGTAATCAGATCGTATGGTTCCTCGTGTGTATTCTCCGACCAATGATAGATTGCCATTCGTCCTTGCACTAAACCATAGTTTGTGTCTATTCAGGCGTCGCTGTAAACGGTGATCAGCTCTAGTGAGTTTGGAATGAGCTCGTCTTGGTATTCCATGGCTCTTTTGAAGATGGGCGAGATTGTACGATGTTTTGAACTCCAGTTTCCAGGCAGGTCGGCTATAACTAGACGTGACTTTTGTAGCGTTACCGCCGCCTTTTCTAGTATGAGGCGTACAATTTTCTTGGCTGATTCGGTGTCCTCCATGGTTCCCGATCTGCAAATATCCGTAGTTCTGTAATTCTTTTCATTCGGTAAAGTTCACTAACGCGTGCCTAAAATTTTCGCGCCAGGCATCTCAGGTGAAACAATTTGACAATGAGACGTACAATTTTCTTGGCTGATTCGGTGTCCTCCATGGTTCACGATCTGCAAGTATCCGTAGTTTTGTAATACTTTTCATTCGGAAAGTTCACTAACGCGTGCCTAAAACATTCGCGCCAGGTATCTCAGGACGAATGCGTAAGGTACTACTTACCAACGTGATGCGCATTGCATAGTCAGAGCGTAGAACCAAAGTATACGGGCAACGGCGCGCGTAAGCAGCCAGCGGGCACACGTCACCACTGAATAACTTCTAGCCGTCCTGTGCAAGTTAGGCTGTTTTCTCTTCATTGGCTCTCGCCCAAGGCTAGGCCACCTTGTCGACGACCTTGATTTGCAGTTGTTTGTGGCCCTCCGGCCAGTGCTCGCAGGCCTTCCCATACAGCCGCCTGCTAGTGGTGGGCGTCTCGGACGGGGGCGTGTACTGCAAGAAGGCTCGACTGTCGTATAGTCCCCACTCTTTTCCTTTGTTGCAAGGTACTGTAGGGCTCAACAACGGCTCCACTATGCGCTCGTTGAAGCAGGTGACAGGTCAGCCCCTCTCCATAGTGACGGACATTGCATTGTACAGTAACACTCCCCCCCCCACCAACCTTCCAACAACATATCGGCAATGCCAAGTCCAACTAAGGAGCTAGGTCCGGTTGGCTGGTAACATCCCTCCTTCCCGCGACATCGACAGAGAGTAATTGTACATAAAACTTAAAATCAACGCCTACCCTTAGTCGTGTAAAGATCGGCGAACTCGGCCACGACTCGGTTGATCCTGAACCCCTTCTGGCGCCGTCGCACCTCCACGAGGCACAGATTCACTCGGTCTTCGTCCGAGAAGCCTTCCAGGTTTCGGATTTCGATGGGACGTCCCTTGCGTCCCTGCCTCCTCCGGTCCTCGGATCCCATCTCTCAGAGGACCACCTCGGTGGCCTACAGCGTTGTGACAAACTGTGTACCAACGGAGAACGAGCGCTTGAAAGAAGCAGTACGCTGTACCCTCGTCAGGTGGTTGTCCAGCTTCAGCTTTAGGGCTTCCACCATGAAGCTGACTTCCTCCTCCAGCTGGTGTTTGTGGAAGTGGGCCAGACACAGCGGGCGGCCCCACTTTTCACCGCCTCGCCCTCGGCTGTTTTCAGAAGCATTTTGGCGACTTCTTGCGTATGCCCTCCGCTAAGGAGGGGCACGCTTGCGTCGGAAGCCAAAACAACTCCAGTGCTTGGGAACTCCATCTTTTTCTGGCGTTTCAACGACAGTCTACCACGCGTCCAGTACCGTCGTCTCACACTGACTCTAGTAAGGGCCGATCGCCACAGCTGCTGCCCCAACCGGCTGGTAGACAAAGATATTGGCGATTTATTGATCGTTGTCTTGAAAGTTGGCCCTATGTCAACGTATGTAGGAATCCGGAGACAGGCGCGATTTGCCCTTTGTGTTTATGGTCGTTCGGGACCCCCCCGCCCCCCCCCCCCCCCCTCGGCGGCGCGCGTCTGTTCATATTTTGGGCTGATGTATGTGTTGATCGGGCAATAAAGCGGCCGGCTCCACGACAGCGGACTTTCTTCCTCATAACCAGAAATCTCAAGAGCAGTACTTCACTTCTCTCACGACTCACGAGAGTTTTAAAAAATATTACAACGACAAAAATTTTACAACGCGCGCCACAAAATCTCAACATAAATTCACTTCCCGAAAATTTCACACAAATTTTCCATTGACAAAAATCTCAACGCGCGCAAAAAAACTTCTTAGGTTTTCAAAAAAGTTCGCAGTAGAATTTTCACACGATCTTGGCCAGGTCTACGGCCAGTCTGGGCAAGGCGCGCTTCTTCTTCTGTCCGGGCAAGGCGGCCCGTCCCATGTTGTTGGCGTCGCCGTTGAAGTCGACCGTGTACGTGTGTGCCGGGGCGTAAATGCAGTGGTGATGCTTGAGTGGTACTAGCATCACTTGGTAGCTGACATTTGTCCTCCGACAGTAGGTGTAGAACAACTTCACAGCCGAGTAGAACAACTTAAAAAAAATGTAGAACAACTTCTCCTCGCGCTTGGTAAAACAATTTCTCGTGTAGAACAATTTCCACCCAATCGGCAGCCCGGGGCCCACGGCCGACAGCAGCAGCGGAGCGGCGGCGCGACGGAGCCAGTCGGGCGCTGAGCGAAGCCACGACCGCCGCGTCTGGCAGCACTGAAGCCGCCCCCTCGGCCAGCTCGTTGGTGTACTACTGCCCACTCCGTCGCCACTTCTTGGCCAGGTAGCGCAGCGGCGTTTAGCGCGCTGAGATTGCCGGTCGATTAACTTTGGCAGCTACCGTATACCTATTTGAAAGTTTGTCCGTTTTCCGCGAACGACTTCTGCTTTTCCATTCCTCAATCCACGCGAACGGACACCACACCAGGGCGAATGACGAGGATGGTCGCACAAAGTCACAGTAATCCACAGGGGCCGGTTTCATAGAATGCAGATTCAGAGCTCAGAAGTCAGATCTGAATCAAGTATTCAGATTCAGAAAATTTCGGTTTCATAAAACTTCTTGGCTATTCTGAATGTTTTGTTCAGAATCTGAACCAAAAGGCTCAGAAATGAATGTCTACATTCAGAATCTGAACCCACTGTGATTCAGATCTGAGTCAACCATCTGAACCCGGATTCCGAAGACAGTAGAGTTTGCGTCGTTTAGGGCTTGCAGACGCCCAAATACTGCTATCGGCTATCGCGCTCCATATTCTAACGTTTGGTGACTATTTAACCAAAATTCAGCGTAATCTAAAGTCACTCTAGTAGTTTTGAACTCATGTTCAGGTGCTCACACATTCTGAGTGATTTTGGGTTCAGAACTCAGAAATCTGAACAACTCGTCTGAATGGTAAATATTTTATGAAACCGAAGGGTGAATTATTCGGAATGTTGAATCTGAATCTGAGCGATTTCCGTCTGAATCTGAGTCTGAATGTCTAAACGTTTATGAAACCGAAATTCTGAATCTGAACTCAGAATCTGACTTCTGAATCTGAATCTGAGCTTTATGAAATCCACCCCAGGCTGAGGTCACTGCCATTTCTCTTGTATCATTTCTATTTTTTTGTGTGCGGCACAAAGCCTCCCTATCCAGACCAGATGGGTCTGGTTGGACAGTTTCTCCAGGGGGATCCGCATCAGCTCTCCAGACTCCTTGAGGCTCTCGGTTGAGGACCTGATTGTCCCCACTGGACTCTCGTACTTGAACCCGTCCGTGTCGTCTCGACGGCGAATCAGCGCGCTGTGAAACAAATTGTGTATTTGAGGCGGGGGACGGTCGGCGAAGGCAGGCAGTGGAAGTTGTCTACCTGAATTTGTAGTCCTCAGATTTCTCCTTGCAGCTGGCTCCTCCTCAACCTCCGTCTTATCCTTCATGTTCAGTGGTGAATCAACGCACTTTCAAGAGGAATATGTTGTAGAAATCACCTAGACGAAAATACAGAGAGTTACATAATGCCCCTCTCTTCCTCCCGCCTGCTCCCTAGTCGGTTTGGAAATGAGAGGGTTATGGCACTGGACGGATGGGTTGATATTCAGTGCCGGAGGCATACTACACGCCAAACCTGCGCCCGCCCGCCCCCCGGAGAAACAAAAGGAGATTTTCAATTTAATGACCGGCGGAGGAGGGACGACGGCTGTCTTGGATGACGACGGGTCAACTCGGTCGTTGAGTGGACAGACGAGGGAAATGGACAAACGTTGACGGTGATGTCGGCACGCCCGAGTCCCCAGAGGTCGCAAGGGTTCGCTGACGCGCGGCGAAAGGTCCATAAAATTGGCTTGGGTTCAGCGTTCGTAAAATTGACCGGTAAACAGATGTCCGGTCTTCCCGACAGGACGGCGTAGTGACCGGTCGTAAAATCGCCGCCGACGACAACACTGATGACGAGTCGCTGCAAAAAAGTGCTGACGTGATAGAATGTGGCTTTGAAACCGTCACTTTGCGTTGCCACACACCTATAAATTTGCCAAATCAAGGACGGCACCGTTGCATCTCTCGTACGTCTGACGTGCGCAACCTATCCCCATTCCGAGAAAGAGGTCTATTTTGAGGACTTAGTTCGCTCAGGTAACGCAACGCCGGCAGTTTACGTTGCAAAGTTTACTAGAGCAACTTAACCTTGCACTAACAACCTCTCTACTTCGCGGCAGTCGGCCGTCCGCTTCCATCACAGCTGTTGCAAACTCGACGGCGATAGAGGGTAGGTACACAGCTGTTACACGATGTACATTAGCGTCGTCGACCTCACAAACAGCCGGCGCACGAGGTCCGCCTGGCCCCACCCATCAGTCGGCAAACGGCAGTAGTCAGTCGGACAACGAAAGGTAGAAGAAGACCATTTGCCAGCCAGAAAATTGAAGAGATGATATTGGTCGTCGTACTGACATTGCTGCTGGCGAGCAGTAAGCGTGACGTTTCAATAGGCATTGTCTGCAGATGTAATCGGTTGTCACTGTACATACATTACCCACGTCTACTGTTTAATGGGCAAGATCTATTTATGCGCTATCCAACGACCGCTTAACATAGTTATAATGGCTATAGAAAGCCGTCTCTTGCTTGTTTGAGGTGGAGTGAAGCACAGCAGGGGCAGGAGGAGAAGGAGAACAACACCGGCGAGAGGAATGACATCAGCAGCAAGCAGGAGGAGGACAACAGCAGAGAGAACGACAGCAACGGTCAGGAGAAGGAGAAGGATGACACTGGTGGCGAGAACGATAGCAGCGGCCTATAGGACACCAGCGGCGAGAACAACAGCAGCGGCCACTAAAACGGTCGCGAAGCGATGGAAGGAAGGAAGCAGCCGCGCATTGAATAATCACGAAACGTTTCGTTGCTTAATTAGGCAGACGCGCCAAACTGCGGAAGATGAGGACAAATGTCAGCGTCAGACAAATGTCTGCGAAAAACAATCAGCAAAGCAACAGACTGCCTAACCTTCGTTGGCGCTATCGCCTTTCAACTGGACGGTTTTCATTGTGTTCAGCAATTCGTCGATATTCGCGCCACTTTCCATAAACTTTTGCGCCTCCGTGTTGTGTAAATAGACGTGATCGATCACGACACGATTGCAGCGAACCATGGCAATGACATCTTCTTTTTTCGCCCGGCCTCAGCCGGGCGAACCCCTACGAGAGCTTATCGTGCGTGCGTTCGTTCGTGCGTCCGTTCGTCACGCTCTCAGATCTCGGCGTCGGTAAGTCGTAGGAAGGAGATCTTGGGCTCTACGGAAAGGTCTTGACTCACTGATCATTCAGCTAAGAGACTTCGAAATTCAAAACTTTGAATTGCGCGCGCTACAGTAACCCGAAGGTCAAAACGGAAAACGGCTGTAACTCGCTCGTCTTACGTCGTAGAGCGGCGCGCGATAGGTCAACTAAAAGGTCTCGACGTGCGCTTTCGTTTGGCATTAAAACTTTTGTTAATTACGCAAACACGCAACACGAAAAGCGGCATTCTCGCGTTTTTAACGCAGAAATCGCTCTAACTCGCTCAGCGTGCGTCGTACGGAGACGATCTTGGGTTGGTTGGATAGCTCTCGACTCACTGATCATTTGTTCCTCTATTGGTCGAAACTCAAAAGTTTGAATTTCGGAAGCTACAGTAACCCAAAGGTTTAAAACGCGAAACTTACCTAACTCGCTCGTCTTCCGTCATAGAGAGACGATCTTGAGTTCGTTGAATATGTTTCGGCACACTGATAATTCCGTTAAGAGAACTCGAAATTCAAAAGTTTGAATTGCGCGCGCTACAGTAACCCGAGGGTCCAAAACGCAAAACGGCTCTAACACGCTCGTCTTACGTCGTAGAGCGGCGTGCGATAGGCCAACTAAAAGGTCTCGACGTGCTCTTTCACTTGGCGTAAAAATTTGTTAATTACGCAAACACGCACCACGAAAAGCGACATTCTCGCGTTTTTAGCATAGAAATCCCTCTAACTCGCTCAGCGTGCGTCGTAGAGAGACGATCTTGAGTTGCTGGATAGCTCTTGACTCACTGATCATTTGTTCTTCTATTGGTCGACACTCAAAAGTTTGAATATCGCGAGCTACAGTAACCCAAAAGTTCAAAACGCAAAACTTCTCTAACTCGCTCGTCTTCTGTCGTAGAGAGACGATCTTGAGTTTGTTGAATAGGTTTCGCTACACTGATCATTCCGAATGATAAGTCGAGATTCGAAAGTTTGAATTTCGTGAGCTACAGTAATCAATCGGCGAACCGCTCGCTCGTTGAGAGGATCGTTCGACGTGAAAGCTACGGGGAGTTGTTGAACGGATCCTAAAGAAATACTTTTGTTTTTAAACCCTTTCTTCGAACAACTTTGCTGTAAAAAATAATCCCGGGGACCCAATGGCTAAAACCGCGAAATCGTGCTGCTCAAAAAAAATAACGGGGATTAAGAACCCCCAGAAAGGAGGGAAGGTGAAGTAACGGGCGGGCGGCGATACGGAAAGGCCTTTGAAATACTTTACAAAAGTATCCACTCCTTTACTCTTCCACTTTAAAATACTCACAAACCACTCTGTATTAATAAAACAACTCAACTTTTTTAAAACAGCTTGTTGGAATTATTGGCGCACAGCGAACTGACAATGGCAATGACAGTGCCTTACTCTGCTTCTGCTGTAACAACTGATCACGCCTCAACTCTCACACATGGACAATGACTTAGCTCCATAGGGATTGGGGTACTTGGCCAAATTCTTCTTATTCTGCAGGCACTTGATCTTCACGTCCTCAGAAATAAAGCCGACGACCAAGCACGTTCCTCCCAGAATTTTGTGAAGTGAACGCGGCGTGTGAAATTCAGCGTCCATGATTCCCTTGAAAATGACAACATCCATTGCGCCTTGGGTCGAACTGCCTCCCAGGACGTTTACGAACAGAGGGTGTTTGAAACGCGGCTTGGCTTTAGCGCTTGCTTGAATCCCTCTCGGTGATAGGGCATCCGTTTATTGACGGGATCGGCGTGGTCGAGCTAGCGGCGGCCAGCTGGTCGCGCACCAATCCCGCTTCATAGAAGGTCGGCGTTGGGGTGGTGCCATCGACGTAGTCGCCATGAACGGATGGACTGCGCCGCGTGGTGTGGCCTCCGGAAGCTGGACGTACAATCATCAAACGGTAAATTGACTGAGACAATTGTTTCATAAGGGGCAATGGTTTGTTAGCCTCCGTCAGACGATCTTGGGCGCCCATTCGGCGTGTCACGGGAAATCCATGCGCTTTCTTTCTTAGCTGCCTCCGTTGGACGGTGTGCAACTGTTGGAGTATTGTCACTACGGCGATCTCTTCAATCTTATCAACAACGACAAGTTCGATTTGGACTCTGAGACCGTTGGCATATTGGGAGCTGAGTTGGCCAGCGCTCTGGCGTTCATTCACAATCGTCACATCATCCACCGAGATTTAAAGGTATAATATCTGCTGCGCGTGTAGGTAGAGAGATTGAGAGCTTGTGCAGGTGTCCCTGCAAAATTATCTGAAAGATTCTGTTTCATTCGTTCAGCCCGAAAACGTGCTGATTGGGAATGACGGAAACGTCCGGGTGGCTGTCTTCGGGTTGTGTTACGACACATTTACCGGGGTGTTCCCCCATCAGGAGGCCGGTACGACCGGTTTCAAGCCACCGGAAGCCTTCCGGAGTGTGGTGAATTTATTCGTGTTGATATGGATGACTCAACAATCAAACTGTATACCATTGTGCATGCTGCATTCAGATCTACGGGTACGGCTTCGACGTGTGGTGCATGGGCGCCGTCATGCTCGAGATGTGCACCAAGAAACCGTTAGAACCCTGCACGGGGAGTGCGGTGATTCGGGCCACGAACAGATCCCCCAGCAAGTGGCACCACTCCCGCGTGAAGCGACGTTTGTCTCTGGTGAAGAACACGGACCTCAGAAATCTGCTGGGCGAGCTGCTGCAGGTTGGTTTCTTGTAGAGTGTGTGCTTTCTCACCATATTAGTATCACAGAGAGATATGTGGTATGTCGTTTGTAAACTCTCGTCTCCACACATTGTCTAGGGAAGCTCAAATTTCGAAAGTTATGTACATATAGGTTCTTCCCGGGGATAGACCCGCTAGCGGAGAAGCCGTGAAGACATTGCCATTCTTCGCGGGCATGGATTTCGAGATGGTGGATCAGCGAGAGATCAAGCTTCCCTTATCGTATTTGAATTTGTTAATGTCGCTGAATTGAATTGGGACTCTATTGCACGTCATCATTGGGGTTCTACTGAGGTCTCACTAGTCACTAGTACTGAGCTTGGTAGTATGGTATGGGTACCACAGACTGACGATCGTTCATTGAAATTGGTATTCCGTTGCGCGTTTGCGTTGTGTTGACCCACTATCATTCATGGATATTATACCATGAACTTGGACTCTGACTGAACAATGCACATTTGTCGAAATCTGAACCCGACTACAGGCACTTCGCAAAATTGAAATGCGCTTGAATGAAATTCTCATATTAGAGTTGAGTTAAACGAAATTGATACAAAATTCGCGAAACGAATTAAAGCAGAACTGAATTACACTTGAAATTCACAAGAAATTAAATTTATGACGCAATTTTATGGCCCCCCCTATCATGCCCAGTCAGAGTATACTACTCCGCTATTATATGTGTAGAGTTTACTTCACTGTTCACCAAGATTTGACAGACACAAAGTATAGGTTGAACTTTTTACACACACAGCTTGTTTCGTATTGCTGCAGTCGGCAGAGCTTCTTGTCCTACGTGGAGGACAAATGTCAGTGTTAAAAATGCTGATCCGTTGCAGGTTTAGTAAGCCTTAGTCGTGTGGGCGTACGATTCAGTCAAGTACCGTATCCGCGTTGCCCGCCCTTTCCGCAGGGAACGACCCCAGGTAGCCTGTTTGAATTTGACCTACATACATATGCTAGGCAGGGTGTGTTGGCGTGGGGTGGGTCCTTCCACTTGCCCCTTGTGGGTTCCGTATGCTGAGGAGTAACACGTAACGTGCCTCCTTGCCTGTCTTCTGTCTGTACTGTGTGCCGTGCACATTGCCCCACCGCGCGCAGTTGGTTCCTTCCGCCTACTTCCCTAGCGCGCCCGAAGTCGCTCTCTCTCTCTCCTTTTGGTCAGTGGCGCGTGCTTGCGGTGCGGACGACTTGCGCCCTGCCGCGCTGGCTGGGGCCGGACCGTTGGGTGAGCTGTAGACGACATCTTTTTAAACATCACCTGTTTCTGTTTTCGTTTCATTAGTGACTGTTCGCTACGACGCAGCCACTCCGATGCTTTGGGCTTTCGCGTTTCCAACCTCATACAACCAATCTCATTCAGGGGAAGACGACTTCGTAGTCTTTCGAGTGCGCCAGGAGCTGGCAGCAACTGCAAGACTTCCTGAACACCACTAGGCCCTAACTCAACATCGGGCGAACGTGCTGGGGGAACAGTTGGCGCGCGTTCGACACCCGCGCGCCCATCGCCTTTGGGCTGGGCGGCGGGTGGTCACATGCCTTTGGGGGGGGGGGGGGGGGACTTTCGCCACCCCACCCCCCCCCCATCGGCTCTTCAAAGCGACGCGCTGTCTTCGGCCACCCCCACCCCGTCCAGTTTCCGCGAGGCCACACCCGCGCCTTCGACGGTCTCGGACGGAGATGACGCTCCCACTCTTCCGGCGCCGCCCCCCCCCCCCCCCCACGCTCCCGCGACGACGACAGTGACGCGGCGCAGTCCATCCGTTCTTGGCGACTACGTCGATGGCGCGCCCACCCAAACGCCGACCTTCTTCGAAGCGGGATTGGTGCGCGACCAGCTGGTCGCCGCTAGCTCGACCACGCTGATCCCCAAGGTCAAATAAACGGATGCCCTATCGCCGAGAGGGATTCAAGCAAGTGCTAAAGCCAAGCCGCGTTTCAAACACCCTCTGCTCGTAAACGTCCTGGGAGGCAGTTCGACCCAAGGCGCAACGGATGTTGTCATTTTCAAGGGAATTATGGACGCTGAATTTCACACGCCGCAGGTTCACTTGGAATATTCTGGGAGGAACGTGCTTGGTCGTCGGCTTTATTTCTGAGGACGTGAAGATCAAGTGCCTGCAGAATAAGAAGAATTTGGCCAAGTACCCCAATCCCTATGGAGCTAAGTCATTGTCCATTTGTGAGAGTTGACGCGTGATCAGTTGTTACAGCAGAAGCAGAGTAAGGCACTGTCATTGCCATTGTCAGCCATTTGCCATTGTCAGTTCGCTGTGCGCCAAAAATTCCGAAATACTGCCATGGTTCGCTACAATCGTGTCGTGATCGATCACGGCTATTTACACAACACGGAGGCGCAAAAGTTTATGGAAAGTGGCGCGAATATCGACGATTTGCTGAACAAAATGAAAACCGTCCAGTTGGAAGGTGATACCGCCGACGAAGATTAGACAGTCTATTGCTGATTGTTTTTCGCTGACATTTGTCTGACGCTGACATTTGTCCTCATCTTCAGCAGAGCAGAACTTCATCTCTGGTGTGTCGTGAGGCGATGGTTTAATTGGCCTCGATAGTGTAACTTTGACGCCCGATGCGTTCGAACGATTCTCACGCTCCGTTGTAGTCAGTGACCTTTAGGAAAGGGTTGCTCTCTTGTCTAGCAGTAGCGGAAAGAGGAGGAAAGGCGAGAGAGGAGATCGCTACGAAGCGCCCGACTTTCGAAAGGGGGGAGGGAGATGATGTGGGGAGGGAGATGATGTGTCCGCTCCGTGGTACATCAAGAAGAAAGAAGGCAAAGACACCGCCGTCTGTTGCCGGCCAGCGCGATAGCGATTTCGTAATCGTCTGTAGCCTCTGTCTCGCTGGCTGGATAGGGTAACCAGTAAGCGGCGAATGACGCACGCCGCCTTGCCCGCTCGGTGTTGTTGTGCGATACTAGTCCCGCCTCTTCTCGCCTTCTTCTCTCCCTCTTAAGCGGCGCCTCTAGGCTTGCGATCACAGTCGTGCTTCCGACCGTTCTCCTCTCTCGCCTCTCCTCCTCTTTCCGCTACAGCCAGACAAGAGAGCAGCCCTTTCCTAAAGGTCAATGATCGCAACGGAGCGTGAAAATCGTTCGAACGCATCGGGCGTCAAAGTTACACTATCGAGGCCAATTAAACCGTCGCCTCACGACACATCAATCTCCATCGTCATTCTCTACAACAGCGCACAGTGGCGTTGTAAGCGTGGCGCCATTACGACGGACAGCTCACATTTTGATGGAGCGTTATAAGTAGGTCGCTGTTTATTGTATGTTTATTGTGTAACGTAATCAGCACCTGTGCATTCTTTTAAGTGGCTCGTTGTGGTAATACTGCCCTGTGTGTTTGCCTTTGCTCTGCTGTTTATGTAACGTTGGACATTTTGTGATAGGTTAACCTTTGAATGGTAATTGTGTAGGTAGATTGTGCTTTGCACGTCTCTATTAGTTTGGCGCGTCTGTCTAATTAAGCAACGAAACGTTTCGTGATTATTCAATGCGCGGCTGCTTCCTTCAAGTAAAATCTTTTTAAAACGTTTTTGTAAGTTCCCGCTTCGCGACCATTTAACGCCCAATTGAAATCTTTTTGGAACGTTTTGTGAGCGCTTACTTCTCGTCTAGCTATGTAGCCTAGCAATCTTGTTGAATCGCTTTTGTGATACTTGTTGCGCGGGGCGCGCAGTGGTGGAGCCAGCTACCTCATCATCCCTCGAAATTCTGGTTTAGCACCCCGATGAGCAGGAAACGAGCTGAGGTTAGCAAGTTTTCGTCTACTGTACCTTGGGAGCAACGCACGTTGTACTGTATGTATGTGCGTACAATACGTATGGGTTTTCTGTAATAGCGCCCCCTCCCTTGCCCACAATTTGCACTGAAGATGAGAGTAGGAAGAGGAGTGAGCGCTTGCGGAGAGACGCAGTAGGGTATCACGCACATATGTAGTGCGAGTCAGTGTAATCAAACTTCAGCTGGATCCTGCCACAGTGAAGCTGTACTTCAAGAATTTGGAGAGGGCACTGAAGGACGTGCCGGCTAGCAACGTCATTAACTATGACGAGACAGCAATGTCTGAAAACCCAGAGCGACAGGCAGTTTTGGCGAGACGTGGCGTCAAGAATCTAGGTACTATTTCCCGCCGCCAGGATCTTCCACAAGGCGCAGTGGCCAACAAGGAGAAGGCGACTGCATCAACCCCACTCTCCGAGCGAGCGCCAAACACAGGCTTTCCATTGTCCAGTGTACTCGCCAATTCCTACTGTCGAGCTGTCCGTATGCTCGCAGTGCCATCGAAGGAAGGCACATCAGCATGGTGCGAGTGCACAAGAGTCTCCTAGACGAGGAGTACGACCGCCGCCCAGGGGTGACCATAGAAACTGATTTAGTTTCAGTTTCAGTATCAGTACCAGTTTTCTTTCTAGTTTCAGTTTCAGTTTCAGTTTCAGTAAGGAATTTTCTTGAGTTTCAGTTTCAGTAACTGAAACTGAGTTTCAGTATTAAGTACGCTGTTCGCGGCTGTAAAGCGCACGTGCAATCTCGTATGGTTGCGTTGCTGCGTTACTGATTACCATACATAAGGTGCATTCAGAGTTTTTTCGTCTTTGTCAATCAAGCAAAGTGCCGAATCAACCTAAGATGAACCAAACATACGCCTCAAACACTGAAACTGAAACTGAAACTAGTTTCAGTAGTGCGCATGAAACTAGTTTCAGTATTGCACTAATACTGATTCCTTTTGTGGAGTTTCAGTTTCAGTTTCAATATGGCTGACCATTTTGGTTTCAGTTTCAGTTTCAGTATATTTATAGAAACTGAAACTGAAACAGTTTCTATGGTCACCCCTGCCGCCGCCGTGTCCACAAGTTCAACTCCAGTAGGTGCACCGCTGTCTTGGTGGCTATTAACCTGCGACGAGTATAGGACCGCCACGGTGAGTGTCTTCTCACAACTGATAGCCACCAAAACTTCACTTGCACTGTGTTAAACGACCCCACAAAGGGTTAGTACGCCACGTTGTTCACTGCATCGCGCCTTAGCGGTAGTGATGGCAATTCGGAAACCCGGTAAGCACTTTGCAATTCGGAAACCGGGTAAGCACTTTTGAAAACCTGATGTGCCTTCTGATGTGAAAGCACGTAGTTGACGCCGTTGTGGTTGAAATAGCTGATGGGCAGCACCAGGGTGTAGTAATTGTAGTTGTAGAAATCGTAGACCACTCCATTGTGGTTGAAATAGCCGATCGGAATCAGCAGGATGTAGTAATTGTAGTTGTTGTAGGTGGGAACGTCTGAAATGAACGTTTCATTCAATCACATTGCTCTAATGCTCTATCCAAATCAAAACGCTTACAGCGGTCCAAATCTGGTAGGGTGATTGTCCCTAGTTGGTTCCACAAATTGGCTGGAAGGTTCGCAGCTAGCTGGTCGAGTGCGTCACCATTGAGAGTTCCAATGATTGGATCCATTCTAGCTTTCAAGCTTGCGTAGATTTGCGTATGTGGTTTTCTCTTTAGCATCTCTAGAGTGCTAGTTCACGTGTGTCTCTGGAACTGACCTGTCTTGGGACTGAACTCTTGATACTGGCTTCTCGCTAGAAATTGCGATCTCGCAATCTCGGCTCCCATAGTCTAGGCGTTTTTTCGCCGCAAAATTGTTGTCTGTCTGTCTGCGCTCACGCGATGCTGAGAGAGCTGTTGCGCAACAAGGCTATTTGGTCGAATTATTCTGTTGCGATGGGGATTTGGGCGCAACATTGGTTCATATGTTTACAGTTTGCATATGTAGCTCTCGACGAGCGCAACGCTTTACAGTTCACATACATACGCAACATATGTTTATAGTATACTGTATGTTTATAGTACACTGTAGCTGTTTCATTATTTCAGAAAACCAAGAAAGATGGGAAAATGGTTCACTATACTTTGGTGAGAAACCACTCCTGCTGCGTGGAGTCGATTTTGCTGGAGAAGCAGAGTTGTTTCACGGGATTCGACGACTTGTCGGAGCAGCAACAAGCTGTTTTAAAAAAGTTGAGTTGTTTTATTAATACAGAGTGGTTTGTGAGTGTTTTAAAGTGAAAGAGTAAAAGAGTGGATACTTTTGTAAAGTATTTCGAAGCCTTTCCGATATGACGCGCGCCCGCCCAGAGTCCACTATTCATGCGCTACTTCTGACACGCTCCTTTCTGAGGGGTTCTTGCAGGGCAAGTACGCCACGTTGTTTTCACTGTATGTATCGCGCTTTAGCGGCCACTGTCGCCAAGACGATCGTCCAATGGGGCGGTAACATGGATGCTGAAATGACGGCGGCCCGACTGACCCTAAAGCTGTCCAGGTGGCACAAGGAAGGCTTCGACCCAGAGGTGCAGTCCCACAAGTGGACCTAGAAGTAGATCGATCTCAGGGTCTAGACGCCTACAGACGCCACAGAACAAGCTTTGTGTAAAAACTCTGGCACCACATTGGCGTCAGTGTAAACTTGAGAGCGTGTGCGCGATAATGTGCACTGGATAGTGAAGTGCCGCTAGACATTTAGTCGACAATTTGGTGGGGTATAGCCGCAATTGGTCTTGGATTTGTTCGTGGTGCCTGATCCACATATGGATCAGAAGATTCGCCGCAGGCACACTTTGCGCTTATAATTGCGGTGACTGATCCATAAATGGATCACAGAAATTCGCCGCAGGCACACAGTGCAATAAAAGCGTCTAAATGAGACGACGCGCTATTGAAAAGGGTGTAAATGGGACGACGCCCTATTGTAAATGGCATAAATGGGACGACGCCCTATTCTTTTGGGCTTAGGGCCTGAAATTGTCGAAATTTGGGAATTTTGGCAATACCCTTGAAAATATCCCTAACTTCGTTAATTATAAAATTTGAAACTATTTGCTAAATACTTGGCAGACTATGCTCGATACATCCGTGCAAAGAACTTTTGAAATTTAAGCTATTTAAAATTGTCGAAATTTGGGGATTTCAACAAAATCCTTGAAAAAATCCCAAATTTCGTTAATTATAAAATCAGAAACTATTTGCTGAATACTTGGCAGACTATGCTCGATACATACATCCGTGCAAAAAGTTTTCAAATTTAAGCTGTTTGAAATTGTTGAAATTTGGGAATTTTAACAAAACCCTTGAAAATATCCCTAATTTCGTTAGTTACAAAATCTGAAACTACAGGGTGTCCCACGGTGGGTGTTTCAACTGCGAGGTGTATATATACGGATGACAATGTCTGTCTGTCTGTCTGTCTGTCTGTGTGTCCATTTGTGGCACCGAAGTTAAATATGTGACATATGTGGTCAAGTAGAGTCGACGTCGCTGAGTACGGATCCGATGTCCGTTTCTGTTGCTAATTTCGCATTTTCGAGATATTCACAATTAAAATTCAAAAATGTCGAAAATCGACTTTTTCACCTGATGAGCTAGCCGCGAAATTTCTTCAGAAATGGAAAGATCACGGACCGCTGATAATTTGTAACACAAAAGAAATTTTTTGTCGACGTGGAATTTGATAGAAATACACATTTGTTTGTTGAAATTTCATAAATTGACAAAAATAGAACGTTATTTATTGACGAATGTGAATGGAGAAATTGAAAGGTCGTAAGCCAATAAGAATTTGTAACATAGTTTTTCAGTCTTGAAATATTGCAATTTGGAGATATTTACAATTAAAATCTTAAAATGCCGAAAACCGACTTTTTCGCCTGATGAGCTAGCGGCGAAATTTTTTCAGAAATGGAAAGAGCATAGGCCGTGGATAGTTTGTAACACAAAAGAAATTCTTTAATATGTGGAATTTCATAGAAATACTCGATTATTTGTCCAAATTCCATAAATTGACAACAATAGAACGTCAGTTATTGAAGAATCTAAATGCAGAAATTAAAAGGTTATAAGCCAACAAGAATTAGTGACATGGTTCTACAGTTTTGAAATATTGCAATTCAGAGACATTTACAATCAAAATATTAAAATGTCGAAAATCGACTTTTTCGCCTGATGGACTAGCGGCGAAATTTCTTCAGAAAGGGAAAGAGCATAGACCGCGGATAATTTGTGACACAAAAGAAATTGTTTCCAATTGTGGAATTTTACAGAAATACGCCACAATTTGCCAAAATTCTACAAATTGACAAAAGCGTCATAGCACAGAATTACGTACACCAAACGAAGTTCCTGGTAGAGAACGACTACACCAAACAGTTGGCAAGTTTTTTTGTTCGATGTTGCGTATTCCCACAGGTATAAAACTTCGGATGAACGGCGTCGTATCATGCCGATACCATATAGCGAACGCGGCGATATCACTGAGCTTTAGATCAGCTGTACAGACAACCGTATCGTGGTAATAGCTGCACTTGAATTGTGGTACACGTTTTCATGATACCTTCTCTAGATACGGCTAATTATGCGAATGAAATTCACTGTACTGTTCACCGAGATATGACAGACACAAAGTATAGGTTGAACTTTTTACACACACGGCTTGTTTCGCTCGGCCTCAGCCGAGCGAACCCTATCAAGAGCTCGGCGTGCGTACGTGCGTACGTACGTGCGTACGTGCGTGCGTCACGCTCGCTTCGGGCTAATAACTCGCTCGTCCGACGTCGTAGGAAGGAGTTTGAGATATCGTCGAGTAGCCTGCGGACTCCTCTCGCCATCTGAGTGTTCAAAACTGAAATAAGTTTTTAAACTCGCGCGCTACAGTATCCCAAAGTGGGGTCCATTTTAAGACAAAAGTTGACCGAAGCTAGTCAAATCGCATATCAAAGTGAAGCGCTCGAGCTCCTGAGCACGAATCCGACAACAAAAAGTTTCAAAAGTTTAAACAGAGAGCTACAGTAACCAAAACGCGTCGAAAACTGGAAACGACACGCTTGCTTCGGCCTTAATAACTCGCTTGTCTGACGTCGCTGGGTTGAGTTCGACACATCGACGGGTAGCCCTCGGACTACTCTCGCGAACTGTGACGTCGAAATAATAACAAGTTTTGAAAATTGCGCGCTACAGTATCCCGAAGTAATGTCCGCGAAAAGTCAAAACTTCATCGAACCTAGTCGAATCGCATATCAAAATGAAGCGCTCGACCTCCTGAGCAAGAATCCGACAACAAAAAGTTTCAAAAGGTAAATGAGAGGACTACAGTAACCAAAACGCGATGAAAACTGCAGATTTTGATTTGTTATATCTTGGCACTCGTGCGTTGCAGAGCGGCGGTCTTGACATCGCTGAATAGCTTACTGCAAGCCAACATCAAGTCATGCTCACAATTAACCTGTAGTTTTGCGCTAGATTCCAGTGTCTTTTTTTTAATTTAGTCTGAAAAGATGATTTTCTTGGTGTAAAGAATTAAACCCGAGCGATACCAATGTTGCGTAGCAAGACCACTCCAAAAAGTGTAGTCGCGAGGAGAGTCCAAGACGCTGCACGAAACCGGAAAGGGCCTTGCTACAATCTCAGTAAAAATTCAAAGCTCAAAACCACTCCGCTTTTTAAAAGAGACTTGTTTCGCCGCCCCCCAGGGCGGCGAGTATATATACGGACGCTCTTGTCCGTTCGTGTTTCTGTCTGTCTGTGTGTCTGTCTGTGTCACAAAAGTAGACATGACGGTTAGTGCCACCCGATGGAGTGGAATGCGCTGAGTAACGTGCCGTCGTCCGTTTCTGTTGCTAATTTCGCTATTTCGAGATATTCACCATTAAAATATGAAAATGTCAAAAATGACACTTTTATTTACAGGTCGTATCGAGAAAGTTTTTGCTGAAATGGAAGGGGCATAAGACGCGATGAATTTGTGACATAGTTTCGGATTTTGGAATTCACGAAATTAGGGATATTTTCAAGGTTTTTGTCAAAAATTCCCAAATTTCGACAAATTCAAACAACTTAAATTTCAAAACTTCTTTGCACGGATGTATCGAGCATAGTCTGCCAAGTATTTAGCAAATAGTTTCAGCGTATATAATTAACGAAATTTAGGATATTTTTAAGGATTTTGTTAAAATCCACAAATTTCGACAATTTCAAACAGCTTAAATTTCAAAATTTCTTTTCACGGATGTGTCGAGCATAGTCTGCCAAGTATTTATCAAACAGTTTCAGATTTTATAATTAACGAAATTAGGGGTATTTTCAAAGTTTTTGTCAAAATTCCCCAATTTTGACAAATTCAAACAGCTTAAATTTCAAAACTTCTTTGCACGGATGTATCGAGCATAGTCTGCCAAGTATTTAGCAAATAGTTTCAGCGAATATAATTAACGAAATTTAGGATATTTTTAAGGATTTTGTTAAAATCCACAAATTTCAACAATTTCAAACAGCTTAAATTTCAAATATTCTTTGCACGGATGTGTCGAGCATGGTCTGCAAGTATTTATCAAATAGTTTCAGATTTTATAATTAACGAAATTAGGGATATTTTCAAGGTTTTTGTCAAAATTCCCAAATTACGACAATGTCAAACGGCTTAAATTTCATAATTTCTTTGCATGGTTGTGTCGGGCATAGGCTGCCAAGTATTTAGCAACTCGGTCTAGATATTATAATTAACGAATTTCGGGATATTTTCAAGGTTTTTTGTCAAAATTCCCAAATTACAACAATTTCAAACAGCTTTAATTTCAAGCATTCTTTGCACGATTGTATGAACCATAGTCTGCCAAGCATTTAACGAATAGTTTCAGATTTCATAATGACGGTTAGTGCCACCCGATGGAGTCGAATGCGCTGAGTAACGTGCCGTTGTCCGTTTCTGTTGCTAATTTCGCTATTTCGAGATATTCACAATTAAAATATGAAAATGTCAAAAATGACACTTTTATTTACAGGTCGTATCGAGAAAGTTTTTGCTGAAATGGAAGGGGCATAAGACGCGATGAATTTGTGACATAGTTTCGGATTTTGGAATTCACGAAATTAGGGATATTTTCAAGGTTTTTGTCAAAAATCCCCAAATTTCGACAAATTCAAACAACTTAAATTTCAAAACTTCTTTGCACGGATGTATCGAGCATAGTCTGCCAAGTATTTAGCAAATAGTTTCAGCGTATATAATTAACGAAATTTAGGATATTTTTAAGGATTTTGTTAAAATCCACAAATTTCGACAATTTCAAACAGCTTAAATTTCAAAATTTCTTTTCACGGATGTGTCGAGCATAGTCTGCCAAGTATTTATCAAACAGTTTCAGATTTTATAATTAACGAAATTAGGGGTATTTTCAAAGTTTTTGTCAAAATTCCCCAATTTTGACAAATTCAAACAGCTTAAATTTCAAAACTTCTTTGCACGGATGTATCGAGCATAGTCTGCCAAGTATTTAGCAAATAGTTTCAGCGAATATAATTAACGAAATTTAGGATATTTTTAAGGATTTTGTTAAAATCCACAAATTTCAACAATTTCAAACAGTTTAAATTTCAAATATTCTTTGCACGGATGTGTCGAGCATAGTCTGCAAGTATTTATCAAATAGTTTCAGATTTTATAATTAACGAAATTAGGGATATTTTCAAGGTTTTTGTCAAAATTCCCAAATTACGACAATGTCAAACGGCTTAAATTTCATAATTTCTTTGCATGGTTGTGTCGGGCATAGGCTGCCAAGTATTTAGCAACTCGGTCTAGATTTTATAATTAACGAATTTCGGGATATTTTCAAGGTTTTTTTTGTCAAAATTCCCAAATAACAACAATTTCAAACAGCTTTAATTTCAAGCATTCTTCGCACGATTGTATGAACCATAGTCTGCCAAGCATTTAACGAATAGCTTCAGATTTCATAATTAACGAAATTAGGGATATTTGCAAGGGTATTGTTAAAATTCCGAAATTTCGACAATTTGAAACAGCTTAAATTTCAAAATGTCTTTGCATAGTCAGACATAGTCTGCCAGGTATTTAGCAAATAGTTCTAGATTTCATAATCAATAAAATTAGGTAAGGATATTTTCAAGGTTTTTGGCAATATTACCAAATTTCAACAATTACCAAATTTCAAACAGCTTAAATTTCACAATGTCTTTGCGTTGATGCATTGGGCATAGTCTGTCAAGTATTTAGCAAATAGTTTCTGATTTTATAATTAACGAAATTTGGGATATTTTCTTAAGATTCTCAAATTTCGACAATTCTAAATAGCTTAAATTTCAAAATGCGTTTGCATAGTTGTGTCGGGCATAGTCTGCCAAGTATTTGGCAAATAGTTCTAGATTTAATAATTGAAGAATTTAGGTATATTTTCAAGGTTTTTGTCAGAATTTCTAAATTTCGACGATCTCAAGCAGCTTAAATTTCAACATATCTTTGTGTGGATGCATCGAGCACTAAGCCCAAAAGAATAGGGCGTCGTCCCATTTATACCCTTTTCAATAGGGCGTCGTCCCATGTATACCCTTTTCAATAGGGCGTCGTCTCATTTAGACGCTTTTATTGCACTGTGTGCCTGCGGCGAATTTCTCTGATCCATTTATGGATCAGTTGCCACAATTATAAGCGCAAAGTGTGCCTGCGGCGAACCTTCTGATCCATATGTGGATCAGGTACCACGAACAAATAAATCCAAGACCAGTTGCGGCGAAACCCCATCAAATATTGTCGACTAAATGTCTAGCGGCACTTCACTATCCAGTGCACATTATCGCGCACACGCTCTCGAGTTTACACTGATGCCAACGTGGTGCCACAGTTTTTAGACAAAGCTTGTTTCGCCGCGCCTCAGCGCGGCGAGGTGTATATATACGGATGACAATGTCTGTGCGTGTGTGTGTGTGTCCGTCGCACTTAAGTAAGATATATGACATATGTGGTCAAGTAGAGTCAAGGTCGCTGAGTACCGACCCAATGTCCGTTTCTGTTGCTAACTTCGCATTTTCGAGATATTCACAATTAAAATTCAAAAATGTCGAAAATCGACTTTTTCACCTGATGGGCTAGAAATGAAATTTCTTCAGAAATGGAAAGAGCATAGACGGCGGATAATTTGTAACACAAAAGAATTTATTTGCAAATGTGGAATTTAACAGAAATGCGCGATAATTTGTCACAATTCCACAAATTGACAAAAATAGAACGTCAGTTATTGACGAATGTGAATGCATACATGGTAAGGCCGTATGTCAATAAGAATTTGTGACATAGTTTCACAGTTTTGATAAACTGCAATTTCGAGATATTTAGAATTAAAATTCAAAAATGTCAAAAATCGACTTTTTCATCTGATGAGTTAGAAATGAAATTTGTTCAGAAATGGAAAGAGCATAGACTGCGGATAATTTGTAACACAAAAGAAATTTTCTGCAAATGTGGAATTTGACAGAAATACACAATTATTTGCCAAAATTCCATAAATTGACAAAAATAGAACGTCATTTATTGACGAATGTGAATGCAGAAATGATAAGGCCGTATGCCAATAAGAATTTGTGACATACTTTCACAGTTTCAATAAACTGCAATTTCGAGATATTTAGAATTAAAATTTAAAAATGTCAAAATCGACATTTTCGATGGACTTTCCATTCTTCAGAAATGGAAAGGGCATAGACAACGGATAATTTGTAGCGCAAACGAATATGTTTGCAAATGTGGAATTTAACAGAAATATGCGATTTTTTGTCAAAATTCCATAAATTGACAAGAATAGAACGTCGTTTATTGATTGGAGAAAGGTAAAGCCGTATGCCAATAGCAATTTGTGACATAGTTTTAGAGCTTCAATTAATTGCAATTTAATGTCTTGAGAGACACAAGGAATAGGTTGAACTTTTTACACACACAGCTTGTTGTTGGATGTGATGTATTTACAGTTTACACGTATCGGAACTTCAGATGAACGGCGTCATATCATGCCGATACCATATAGCGAATGCGGCGATATCACTGAGCTTTAGATCAGTTGTACAGACAACCGTATCGTGGGAACAGCTGCACTTGGAGTATGGTACACGTTCTCAAGATAATTTCTCCAGATACGGCTATTGATGTGAACAAAGTTGTCCACACTGTTCACCAAGATTTGACAGACACAAAGTATAGGTTGAACTTTTTACACACACAGCTTGTTAACAAAACAGGCGTGTTGTCGCGGCAACTAGAACAATATTTAAATAGAATAATCAACAGTAAACTAGGTAACTAACGAAACAAACAGAGGAACTAATGAATAACAGGATCAGTAAATACTTTAGAATCAAATCAATACAAACCTTGAGGAATTGAGCCAGGGTCCCTCTCAGCTCCACGCTCTCCACCTTGAGCAACTTCTTGGCCAGGCGGCCAGAAGTCCACTTCCACAGGGACTCGCGCTTGTCTCTCGTGGCGTACTCCTCATGCCGCGGGTTTCTGGTGGTCACCTCGAAATACTCCCCCACGGAGAGCTCGTAGAGCACGACGCCCACACTCCACACGTCAACCCCATACTTGTAAGGCTGAAATGGCATTCAGTTGCATAAGACAACCGAGAAGATTGGAACTGAAACGAACTAGTGAGTACACCACCTGGTCGGGGAGAAAGCACTCCGGGGCCACTGTCAGTGACCACCGATCTGTGCCTCAGGCTGGTGTTCTTCTACAGCTGCGCCAGTGCGTGCGTCCTCGACGCCCTCGGAGAAGAAGGTAACAGTCTTGCAACTCTGTTAGCAAGCCAAGCTATGTGTGGTGTGTTATTCACTGTTTGAGTCCAAGGCCAAGACGTTTGATTTTAGGCCAAGTGTTGGCCGCAGTCGTCCAGGCCCAAAGGAACATCTTTGTGAGTGGGCCGTCTGCCTCGACTCTACAGCAGAAGGCCCTGGAAATGAAGTCATCCGAAGACTTTTCCTAAGGCGCAGGCGTCGTCTAGAAACTGACTATATAGTCATCTCTAAGTCGCCAGATTCGAGGACAAAGTAAAGACTTCACTGCAGCGTAGATTGCGATTATATTGTCACATTAGCTGCGGTGGTCAGATTCTGCCCATCTCACAAAGTTGACTATATAGCCAGTTTAGCTCTTCAGTGCCATAAGCAGGAAACCTGTGGTTTCCGCGTAAGCGTCTGCTCAAGCGTATTCTGTATACCCGCTTCCGCTTGAAGTTGGCACGAATAGTTACAATTTGCTGCTGCATTTGTTTATTTGGGTCTTTCGGGAAAAGCATTGTTGTTAAGAGATTCAGGCAAGAATTGTGTCCTTGTTTCCTTACATCGAGACACCACAAGCAAGCTCAACCTGTTACAAAAGAAATAGCCTGTTCACCACTTCGGCAGCCCTCATAGATATGACGACGCAGGGTAGGAAATTGGCGTAGACAAGTCACAATGCAACCAATAGTCGCGCAGCACAAACCGACTCCACTGGGGGAGGGGCAGGGGTCGTATACTTTGGCATGCCCAAGTTTCAACAACTTGTCATGTAACAAGTAGGCATGTATCACTTTACATAGGTGCATACATGCTGCAGGTGTTTCAGTTTAAGTTGCAAATGTCGGCAGCTCATCATTATCATCATCATATTTATCACAAGCTTCACCAAGTACGCAGTAAGCGTACAAAATCAAACCAGTGCATACAGAGGGTAGGAGTATAGCAGGTCTAAAGAATGGCTTGAGCGAAGCGTAGGTACTGTAACTTCAGTGAGAAACCAGTGATGTAACCTATCATTCCAGGCGAAGTGCTTCGATGGCGCTTTCCGCTAGTGTCGCTCTCTTTGCGCTTCCGACCACTGCGGGTGTGCTTGCGACTCAGACACCGAGAAGCAGCGCAACTCGGTGAATGGAGCCGCGCGGTTCTCCTCGCTCGGTCCAAATCGAGTTCATCGGTGTCGAAATGCAAATCCTTGACCTTCATGGACGCCTCCTCCCTTCAAAGCGAGAACCATGGAACCTGAGACCAAGCCCTTTGTTTACCACGAGGTCGTCATCTAAACTGATTTCGACGTCGTAGCTGCCGCCAGTCGAAAACGTGAGCTTCAAATTGCTGTCAATGCCGGACAGTGTGAAAGGAAGGATGGATCTCATAACTCCTGTTAGCTTTCAGGCGCTGGACACTCGCATTGGATTAAGGGTATCCGCCCACGGGCTCCTTTCGCTTGTTCGTCGTAGGCCGACGAGTAGCGCTTAGCCCTTGTGCGTGCTAGCGGAATACCGTAAAGTGCCGAATAGTTTCGGGCGAAACTATTTTTTCAATGTGTCGCCCAGGGGCGAAACTAATTGGAGCCCCGAAACTATTTGGAGACCCGAAACTATTACTTCAACTTCTTATTCACTGACAAAATGAAGTAGGAATGCCAAAGAAAATTACGATAACAAAAGAAATTGCCACCCAAAACATAGATAAATGCAAAGGTGTTGTTGGCAAAGTTTGAAGTGGCTGCTGCTAATGCGAGATACCATTGTAACTGAGCTATTTCTACTCCTCAGTAACGCTCTACATGCAAAACGGCAGTTTTGTGAGGAAACTATTTGGAGACCCGAAACTATAACATCAATGTGCCTCTCAGGGGCGAAACTAATTGGAGACACGAAACTATTAGGAGAGCGAAACTAATCGGCACTTTACGGTATTTCATTAGACCCTCCTCTCGCAGTCGCTGTTCCTCGCTCAACATATGTAGCCCATCTCCACGCGTCGCCTTCTCGTGAATTCACGGCGGTGGAAATAACGAAAACCGGCAGTGTCGAACTTGACGGCTTTTTGAACGTATTCATCGTCTTCCATGTCAACCTAAACAGGGTCCATGCTCGCTTCATGCTTGGTGCACTGCCAACCAAACAATGGCGAGTGGGATTTGAATTTTGCATGCAGTGGTCCATCATCTTAAGGCAGATGCGACGGAGCAACTCGCAAAGATAATTGTGCCGGTGCCTCCCTTTGTGCGTATTTGGCAGGCGCGACGCGGCCTCGCACAAATCCTGTGCCTGTCTTTGTGGGTATACCCTTGGACCTGAGGCCCGTCTATTGTGATAGATGAAGAAGGCCGAAGGCTCTCCTGAATACTGACAATGGTCGTGATCTTGCACCAGAGGAAATATGCGTCAAACTGAATGAAGGGGTTCGACCCCCTTTCTCCATGTAGCGTTCCAGACCAGTGTAGCAGCATATAGTAGTGCAAAATCAATGGTTGCGCAGAACTAAAGTCCATTCAAGAAAGGCGTGCACTGGCTGGTTTTTCGAGTCTGCAGACTTTGTGCTTTGGGAAACCCCAATCAATTATACATCGTTGGATACCGCTGTAGGAGTGCGTTGGCGCGGTGCGTGTTTGGGCATAATCACGCAACGCGCACCGGTTTGAGGCGCACATGAAAATTTCGAGGTTTTGCACGCGGTGGGCGATTTTGATAATTTTTACACCAGTTGTTCCACAAGGTGTCCTCATATCATATTTCAAATTTCAGCGAAATCGGTTGGCTGCAGCGTTAGTTATGGCCTGCCGCGTGCACCCTACTTTGGCCCAAAATGGCCAAAATCGCCGAAATCGGCCAAAGAGGGTACACTTTTTTAATAACTCAAGAGTGAAATGGTGAATTTTCTTTAAACTTACTATGTGTGAACTAGGATCAATTGTCTACCCACTGGAACAAACCCCATCTTATTCGGCTGCGACACGCTCGAATACGACTCAATCAAAGAGACCCTACTTTTGGCCGAAAAGACGCTTTTCGGCCTGCTGGACGGCCTCGATCTGCAATCCAGCCGAAAAGCGTCGTTTCGGCCAAAAGTAGGGTCTCTTTGATTAAGTCGTATTCGAGCGTGTCGCAGCCGAATAAGATGGGGTTTGTTCCAGTGGGTAGACAATTGATCCTAGTTCACACCTAGAAAGTTTAAAGAAAATTCACCATTTCACTCTTAAGTTATTAAAAAAGTGTACCCTCTTTGGCCGTTTTCGGCGATTTTGGCCATTTTGGGCCAAAGTAGGGTGCACGCGGCAGGCCATAACTAACGCTGCAGCCAACCGATTTCGCTGAAATTTGAAACATGACATGAGGACACCTTGTGGAACAACTGGTGTAAAAATTATCAAAATCGCCCACCGTGTGCGAAAACGCGAAATTTTCATGTGGGCCTCAAACCGGTGCGTGTTGCGTGATCATGGCAAAACACGCACCGCGCCAACACACTCCGACATGGGTATCCAACAATGTATAAATCATTGGGGTTTCTCAAAGCATAAAGTCTGCAGACTCGAAAAACCCCCAGTGCACGCCTTTCTTGAATGGACTATAGTCAGCACTCACGCCTTGGTATATTTGCAGGTGTCAGTTTGTTGTTGCGTTAGGACCCTAGAATGACTATCAGTTGGAAGTATCGGTCTGATGTCCGATTAACGAGTTATGTATAGGTACTGAAGGAGTTCTCCCCTCCCACTCCCTCCACGCCCGAGAACGGCGCGCCCCAACACAACACGCCAAGGGGCGAATCCTGCCAACTAATACTACTTTCGTGGAAAGAAAAGACACACTCCAATATGGAGGACAAAAGCCAGTCTTGAACATGGGGGTGTCAGCAGCCTTCCTGATAAATCTGTTTTACTGAAGAACCGCTAATTCTCTCTCGCTTCCAGTACACAGTAGTATATTGTCGCCACACATGTTTTCAAGTGCTGTTTCGACTCGCGTTGTGACCATTGCCAGCCTGAGCTGACCGCCTCCACTCCACCAGGCGCTTCAGCACTGCATTCATGGATTCTGAAGGATTGTTGTCGATTCCCAGGGTGACCATGTATAAGACCATGTAAGTAGTATTGGAAGAACAGGATCGAAGGTGTGTTTTCAAATTTGCGCCAAAATTACGGTAGGTCCTGCAACGACTTACCCTGAAAGTCAAGGACGCCTTGTGTGTATATGCAAATCCAAATGCAAACTCATGACGTTTTTGGAAATTTCGTATAGTCATTTAGCAGGATTACGGTAGGCGCCATGACGTAATCGTCAAATGAGCGGTACTGTAGTTTAGCAAAGGAAAAAGTATATTTCGCACTCAAAATGACGTGGGCCTAAATGTTTCGTATAGTCATTTAGCAAAATACGGTAGGAGCCATGATTTGAAACCAGCCAGTACCGTAGCTTAATAGTGAAAAAAATAATGCAGTAGCAGTTATCGTGCCAGAAATGACATGGCCGGAAGTGTGGCAAAATGTTGAGGGAGTATACATACATTAGGCCCCCAATGCTATTTTTACAGCACAGTATTCGGAAGGTACAACGTGCTAATATTAGTAGAGTCATTTAGCTTAGTCCTGCGACAGATCCATGACGTACCAGCGAGATTCATACAGTCTTCCCTTCGAGACAATCAATAGTTTTGACATGCTAGCACAATTTTATACGTTGCTTGTACATGCAGGCAGGCTCTCTGCACTGCCACGCAAGCGAAGAATACAGGGTGTAACAGAGTTTCGGGCCGATTTATTTCTTGAATAACTCTTGCTAGGTAACGAATTTTCTCGAGCGGTCTTTTGCATAATGTAGACAACACTCCAGGAAAGTTCATGGGCTACATAACGAATCTTTAATGTACAGCAAGCTGACGGCCATCGTGGTTCAAATTTCGTGCTTGTTTCTCAAGGCTCGCCAGGTGTCTTCTGAGTCCCGTCCCCTCTCCAATAAGCTGTAGGCAAGCTAGAACGATGAAACTTGAAGACATAATAGCCAAACGTGTTTGCAACCTCGACACCAATTTTCAGCATGCTAGGTCATGCTGTGCGCGATTGCTGGCTTAAAATACAAAACTTGGCAATTTCTCAAAACCCTTCCTCCCAGTCTGCAGAATCTTGCGTTTTAGGCCGGCAATTACGCACTTCAGGGTACAGGATGCTGAAAATTGGTGCCAGAGATGCAAACACGTTTGGCTATAGTGTCTCAAGTTTAGTCGTTCTAGCTTTCCTACAGAGAGGGGACGGGACTCAGAAGACACCTGGCGAGCCTTGAGAAACAAGCACGAAATTTGAATCACGAAGATCGCCAGCTTGCCGTACATTGAAGATTCGTCATGTAGCCCATAAAATTTCCTGGAGTGTTGTCTACGTTATGCAAAAGACCGCACAAGAATATTCGTAACGTAGCAGGAGTTATTCAAGAAATAAATCGGCCCGAAACTCTGTTACACCCTGTACTTAGTCTAACGGGCAAGTGAAAGAATAGAAGAATGCAGGATGGAACGGATGCCACTACTGAGCATTCGAACAACAAGTGCTCCAGTATTTGGGAAACGGGAGGAAGTCGAGAAGCTGTAAGTTTGGCTGGAGTTAAGTGGACACCCTCTCACAGGTTTGATGGACATCGAAAATGCTTTATTCTAGCAAATAGCAAGCGACGGTGCCACTAAATCTCCACCTGACGGATACGAATTTCTTCCATGCTGTCGCGGTGGAGAACCATGCTCGCCAAAACAGACCAAACGGAGAGGCCTCGTGAGTGTCTTGCTTTCACGATTGGCAGCATTTTTGTCTGTCCTTTCGCAAAAGCATTTGCATATCCACTATCCAGATATATCGTTTAGAGCGAAGCGCAAGTCGGAAATTGGGTGCCACCGAGTGGCTGCAGAGCCACGAGAAGTCAGACAGACAGATGCGCTCCAGATGGAGATGGAATTTTGCCTGCTGAAAGCGAATCACCTGGAAGCGCAACGTTAGTAATTCCTCCTCCCCACTAGCGGGCGCGGGATTTTCGAGCATGGGGAAGCACATTGCTTGCACGCTCTACAACCAGCCAACCTATCGCACAGAACTGGCGGGACTCGTTGACTGAGCATGTCAAATCGTACTTTGGGGCATGGTCAGGGAGGGGGGGGGGAGGGGGGAGGGGGCCCGTGCTCAGGCTTTTAGTTTAAGCCCGCCGCCCCCCCCCCCCCCCCTTCACGCCGTTGATTCAAAAAATTTGGGCGGATGCCAAAGAAGGCAAAAGAGACGCTAGCCATCCGTCATTGTCAGAGCTAATGGACACAGAGAAGCCAACGAGCGATGCCCGCACAGCCATCAATCACTGTCATCGCTGGTAGGTTGTGCCGCCCCTCCCAAGGGGAACGCGCGAGACCAGCAAGGCTATAGGAGGGTAGGGGCACAAGCGGCAGCGCAGACTATGTACATAATGTATGCAAGGGAGGAGCAGGGGGGTGGGGGGGAGGAGGACGATTCGTATTGCGCGTTTAGAACACGAGGGTCGGCAGGGCCTGTTTAAAATTCTAGCAGGGTGTCTCGGAGCCTCAGCAGTGGACGGGCAGTGGCGTAGGATGGAAGGGGCATGAGGGCGGTCACAGCGGCAGACTACATAGGCATGCACATAATGTATGTAAGGTAGCATGGTCCTTTGCCTCCACTGGTAGCTTGTGCCGCCCGGGGGGGGGGGCACAACCAGCAGCCCAGAATAGACATGTCTGTATGGGAGGAAGGGCCGGGGCGGGGGGGGGGCAACACAAAGGGCGGGCGGGAGGGGTGTCGTGCGTTTTGAAAACGCTGTTGGGTAGGCTTCTTCAAAACCAGTGTCGCAGAGGCCTCAGCGGTAGACAGACAGTGAACATGGCCGAATCCGAAATTTATACCACTGGAGACGACTCGCCGTCGCCTGCGGCTAAACGGGGCGCGGAGAAAGCGGAAACTTGTCGACCGCGGAAGAGAAGGCGGCTTGACAACCCGTTCATTCTGGAGGAGGCAGAGCTGAGCGGCAGCGACTCTGGCGACGAGAGCGAAGACAGCCGCGACGACTACTTTGAGAACAGTTTCATCGACGACGGGCCTATTGAACAGGAAGCTGTTGAGGACGATTCAGCCGCCGCTGCCACAAGTTTGCAAGCCGTTTCTGTGGCCGAACCGCAGAACTCTCACTCGCACAGCCGACGGAAGCAGCGCATTGTGCTAGAAAGTGACTCTGACTCCGAAAAGGTCTCTGAGCGAGCACCACCGATCAAATGGGGACAAGCGATCGACACGTCAAAAGAGCATCGTGAGTGCGGTGAATAGTCTATTCATGTTCAGTGACGCGTACTCTGTAACGAGGATAAACTTTGAACCTGTAAGCATCGATACATGTACCTCGGAGGGGTGGGGCGAGGGCGCATATTGGTGCGAAAGAGGCAACTTTTCGAGGGGGGGGGGGGGGGGGGGCGTCAGCAAGAGAACAGGTGCAAGCACCTCTAGGAGGAGGGGGGGTGTATCCGTATGGAGGACAGAAGCGGGGGGGGGGGGGAGGGCTGCCGACTGGAGCAATACTGCTAATCATTCATTTCAGCCATTCTACAATCACAGGCCATCATCACATACACCAAAGTGGCAAAGACGAATATTTCGCCAGAGCTCAGTCTCTTCTGCTGCCTGGCCTACTTCCATTTAAAGCGAACCGGGGCTATAAAGAAATGGAATGATTACAAGGTCGTGACAACTGCTAGATCTCTCGCCAAGAAGTGCTTTCCCAATTCGTTACCACTGATCGATCCAAGCAAGGACAAAGCCCAGATGCTACCCATCGTGACTAGTGATGGCAACCGAAAACTGGGTAAGTACTTACCCAGTTTTACCCAGTTTATTTTAACTGGGTATACCCAGTTTTTACTTACCCAGTTTCGTTTCAGCGTACCCAGTTTTACCCAGTTTTACTTTTACCCAGTTGTTTTGCTGCGTACCTAAGCAGTTTCGGCTAGAAAACTGGGTGCCCAGTTTTACTTACCCAGTTTTTACCCAGTTAATAAACTGGGTAAGAAACTGGGTAAACCGTATTTTGCAATCCTACCACTGACAAATTTGCCTATTATCCATTGATGAAGCGGTCGTTGTCTAATGTAACATGCAGTGACCAGCACAAAACGTTATCTAGCCGCTATTTAGTGTAGATGTCAGCGAATGCGCATAGACTTTGGCGTGGAAATATGTGCCTCATCCAAAGAGATAGCAATACTATGAAGTGGAAAATGTTTGATTTTAGAGCGAAATGTCGCAGCACAGTGAATGCGCTACAAGCAGGGCCACTCTGGTCTGCATTCTGCTAGACCTATGTTGGTCTGATCTCGGAAGAGATGGTTCACTGTTCACAGTACCTCTGTGGGGTTAGTCTTCATGCATTTTGTGGTCCCGTACTAGGCAACTAATACCAGCGAATATTGACCATTTTGTCACAATTGCACCTGAAGTCTGTTGGTGCAGTATTTTGATGCATTGATGCGCTAAATCAGAAGCGCTATTGTTTCAAAATTTTCCATCTTACTTACCCAGTTTACCCAGTTTATTCGGCCGTACTTACCCAGTTTCACCGAAAACTGGGTAAATTTACCTGTATTTACCCAGTTTTGCCGAAAACTGGGTATACTTACCTGTACTTACCCAGTTTCCAAATTTTGGAAATTGCCATCACTAATCGTGACAGCCGTTGGATTCGACATATCCACCTACAAACCAGACCCGAAGAAGCTGGATGCTCATATGCTCAGTTATTCAACTATATTTGGAATGGACAATAACGTTGACCTGCTCTTTCACAAGGGTCGCTTCTATGCGATCACTGATCTGCAGCGCCTCTGTCTGGACAATCCATTCTGCAAGTACTGTGGCCAGAGTCTGTCAGATATGAGCTGCAAAGTGAGACACGAGACCGTTTGTGAATACAAACGGGTCAACAGCCAAGATTTGACTCGTTACGTTCAAGACAATCAGAAAATTAGATTCCCGAGACCAAGGCTGTACAAACCAAAGACAGTCTTGTCGCAGAAGCTCAATGCCGCTGGATTCACTTGGCTGGATCGTGAGGACTTCGTTGAGAAGGAGTTCGCCGTTTTTGACTGTGAGACATTTGGAAACAAAGAACACTCAGTGGAGTTTGACCCTGAAGACTTGAATAGATTCACGCCTGTCAGCGATACAGTGGCGATCGACAAGTGGCACCAGGTGTACCTCATTATCTGCGCCTACAAAGTGGAAGGGAAGGAGCCTGTCGTCAAATACTTCGACCGCTCAAAGTTCGCCAACAGCAGCGACATGTACTCAGCCTTCGTCAACTACCTAACGAAGAAGGCCGAGGGCGCCGCTCAGCGGAAGCGTGCACGACTCTCCGAGTACTTCGACGCTGTCAGTGAGAGGCTGGAGAAGGCGGCGCCCAAGTCTCCTGACCACTCCTATATGAGAAGTCTGCTCAACGAGCTCAGCAAATACGTGTCCACACTTCTAGTGGTCGGCTACAATAGCAGGTGCCCCATAGAAACCTAACACTTTACTATAAATTATTATGTACTTAGATTTACCTGATTAATATTATTCCGTGTTCACTATTGTTTAGCAACTATGACCTACACGTCATGATGGGGAATGGATTTCTTCACAAGCTGAGAAAGGAAACTGGAGATATTGGTTTGGTTGTCAAACGAAACTCCATACTGTCGCTTAGAGTTCGTGCGGGATCCCGAAAACGGGATCCCGAAACGGGATCCCGACCCATTTTCCCAGTCCCGATCCCGATCCCGCAAATTCAAAAATCGCAATCCCAATCCCGATCCCGCATTTTGAGAAACGCCAATCCCGATCCCGATCCCGATTGGGAAATTCAGAAAACGGGATCCCGCGTCTCCAAAATATACCCAAAATTGGCTAATCTTGTCCAAAATATGATTGTTTTGGCTATTCTAAAGCCAATTAGTCATGCGAAACGCCCGTTTTAGGCGATCTTTCCATGTGTGTAAGCAATAGTGTGAGCTTGTACATAAACATAGCCAAGCTTGCCTCGATTCCAGTCCCGATTTTTCGAAAATAGAAAATCCCGATTCTGATCCCGATCCCGCAAATTCAAAAATCAAAATCCCGATCCCGATCCCGCACTTCGAGAAACGCCAATCCCGATCCCGATCCCGATCACTAGAGCCCAGTCCCGATCCCGATCCCGATCCCGACAAAACGCAAATCACGAACTCTACTGTCGCTGAGCACTGAAAACCTGAGGCAAGTTAAGACTTTGGCATTGTGAAGCTTCTGTGTAAAATGGGAACGGTCATGAAGTCCAGCTAGAAGTGGTCAGCTTGCGCTGTTTTGTTGTAAAGTGATGTCAGCTGACGTATTGTTGACTACAATTTTTAACTTTCAATCGATATACCTAGCACACAAAACTCACCGTTTATAAACTATGTTGTCACGTTTCTATCCGACGCGTCTTTTAACGGAAAATTTGAATTAAAAAAACTGACTGCCTTAATTTGAAAGTGATACATGGAGTGAGTGAAAGGTGTCTTCGCTTTTAGATTCGTGGACTGCATTCGGTTTCTCAGCAGCCGCGTGAGCCTAGCAGAGTTTCTGAAAAGCTTCCAATCACAAGGTGTGCCTGGTCCATCTTCAATGGCATATTCATATTGACAGATTCAATGCCAGTTTCAGGAGTTCAGCAGAAGCAGGTATTTCCGTACGCCGCTGTTCAAGGACTAGCAGATTTGGACAAAAAGTTGTCATCACTTCATCTCAGGAGCTTTAGAAATGTCATGTTGGGAGGCCGGAACGCGCTGTATGAAGACGTACGGCAATGGCGGGATGACCTTAGACGAGGAGTTTACAAACCCAGGCCTCGAGGGGGACGCGAGAAGCTCAGAGATCTGCGGGTGGGGCGAAAAAGACAGTTTGTGTGAGTTTTGTTGTGCACACCCCAATACTTTCACCACTCGTCTTTACAGGCTCTCTGGAAACGAAACAAGCTGAGATCTATCCGAGCTCTGGCGAAGTTCTATGGCAAATACGACACAGTCCCGTTAGCTGAATCGTTAAGCAAACTGTTCAGAATGTACAGCGAGCTCTGGAATCGTGGCGAGCTCATGCGCTACTTCAACACCCTGCCATCGTTCTCTCTAGGTAGACAGCCTATCAGAGTGAGCATACATTTGCAATATAAGTGTTCTCCTGAGACATATCACTACAGTATGTGTGACAGAGAAATACGTACAGTACAGTACTGTACGTCGTACAGATCGCCCCACAGTTGCCTATGTGCGTCAGCAAATAACTTCTGGTACAGTTAGCCGATTGAGGTGAAGTTTGGCTAAGTTGGAGAAGATACCAGAGCTCAAACGTGTTCAAAATTCCATGCCAATCCGTAAAACCGATCGTTAGATACGGTAGCGCAAAGTTGTCAACTCTGAAAACTGCAGGTTTTGACATTGTTGGGCGTCCTGTTGATTAGCGGATATCTATTGCTCAAGTAAGTGAAACAATTGAGGTAGTTCTTTGAATTACAAGCGCAGAAGTTATTCTGTGGCAAACAGTAGGCATCAATCGTGTGGGCAGTCTGTTCATATTGGTCTGCCGATCAAGGTATGTAGATGTATGTACCTACAAAAAATGTACGTACATCTAGCCAATTTCGTCTCATATCACTTCAGCTTACGTCATGTCCAACCTAAGCGATCGACAGGGTTTCTGGCTCTTGGACGAGTTCGCCTATCAGCAATTGCGGGAAAGCATGAGAGGCGGCTACACTGACTGCTTCACCCGTGAGCTAATCGGCTTGAACTTGTCTGGGCGGACTGACTGAAACTAGCGTATGTTGTATGCTCTTGTTGTATTTGCATGCCACATTGGAGGACCTGCATTCTGTTTCAGTAACTAAGCGAAATTTATAGCTACTGTATAATCGCTGAAACCGACAAAGCGCTTCGCTAACGTGATTTCAGGAAGAAGCGAAGTCGGTGTAACCCGAATCAGAGAAGCGGAGATGGGATCTCAAGCCAGAACCGTCCAAGCAATCTTAGGGTAATTCGACAAATTCGTACTTGCTATTCTGTCCCTAACCAGATCAAAACACTTGACAGGTTCGATGCCAATGGCTTATATGCCGGAGCATTGACCTATGGGCAAATGATCGGCCCTTGGATCTTCAGAACCCATGAGAATGATTTTGCTCCGTCTCATTTGGGCGAACAGCGGAATGACGCCCTTTGCTGGATGGGTTTCGTGGCAGCCAAGGAGAAAATCACGATAAAGTAAGGAAAGTGTTGATAGCGAGCCTTGCATCAGTCCATATATGTAAGAAGTACCTACATGTCTAACAAGCTTCAACCAGGCGATAACCCACAACAAGCTCCGGTATTAAAAAAGGAGTTTGCATTCTGACTGACATTGTAAAGAGTTGTGTTCTTTCTGCAGAGAGTGCAAGAGCTCATCGCCCGTATTGATCCGCTTCACAAGCTTCCACTTTGCAAGAGGGTATTGCATAGCAATGTTGATTTCGCCCGGGGTTCATTCTTTTTTAGAGCAAGAAGATCCCTCTTTCAAGTTGAAAATGTGACGAAACTTGCCAAAGTTTGACAAACATTTGACAACCGTTAAGAATGGTGTGTTCCGTGGTGCGCGTTTGCGTAATGGAACCAATTGTTGCTACCGCATGAAAGAACTCATTGAGAGCTTTCACCTGACGTGTCGATCACCGCTTTACGACGTAGGACGAGCGAGTTAGAGACGTTTTGTGCTTTTGCACCTTCGGGTTACTGTAACTCGCGAAATTCAAATGTTTGAGTCTCGAGCCCATACAAAACAGAATGATCAGTGAGTCGAGACCTATCCATGGAGCCCAAGATCGTCTCTCTATGACGTTCCAACGCCGAGATATGACAAGCAAACGCAATGACACACGCACGTACGTGCGTAGGTACGGACGCACGCACGCACACCGAGCTCTCGTACGGTGTCGCCCGGCTGAGGCCGTGCAAAAAATAACTTGACTTCTTTGAAACCTAAATCTTGTTGCATATATAGAACCGCCGCTAACACGGGAGAGCAGCGCATCAACTTTCCTGATGGGAAGTATTGCTACGTTGATGGATACTACCGGAACGGCTCCTACAAACGGTGGGTCAACTTTAATGAACACTCATGTATTGTTCTCTGTTGTATGCCTAACGTTGGGTGGTAGGTATCTATCTGCAGAATCTACGAATACAACACGTGCGGATTGACTGGGGGACACGGTTTCTGCGACGGGTGCAGAAACGAGGAGAATGCCCAGCGCAGGGTGGGCAGAATGACCATGGAGGAGGTCAGGGAGGCGAGGGTAGGAGTGCAGTTGTTCTACCTGTGAAATTGTTCTACTCGTTTTGTGCAGTTGTTCTACTTGGCTGTGCAATTGTTCTACTCGCGCGTGCAATTGTTCTACTCGAGTGTGAAGTTGTTCTACTCATGCGGAAAGCTGTTCTACTCGCATCAGGAGTTACTGTCAAACATTTCACTGCTCTAATCTCTAATCTCGTCTAAAGACAGAGAGCCGATCAGCCTGACATTCTGGGTGGTTGTACTATCAAAAGCAACTTGGATGTTTAGTGACAAGTGAGAGGTTACTTACTCAATCCTGACACGCGCAAGTGACAGGGCTGCTAAGTCAGAGGTGATCAATGTGATCAGCTCATCACTTCGTAGCCCTGCTACTCGCTCGTGTCACGCTTGCGAAACCTCTCACTTACCAGACTCTTGGTAGTGCAACCACCTAAAATTTCCAATTGGTCGTTAGTTAAAACTGAAACGAAGTGAAACTGGCTACGATGAGATAAAACTGGTTTGAACTTGGTGTGTTATTGAGTGAGAAAGTGAAATAATAGCAAGTGCCACGCCTGTGAATTATGGTGTGGAGTACTGTTGGCAATTGTTAGTCACTCACCCATCATGTGCTGTGACATTTGGTGGGCCTTGACACTTGGTAGACTTGGGGTAAGCACAGTACATAGGTAGAACAACTGCACGCTGGAGTAGAACAACTGCACTGCGGGGTAGAACAACTGCACAGAAAGTAGAACAACTGCACGCCTCGGCGAGTAGAACAATTGCACGGGTAGAACAATTTAGGCCCAATCGAGGCGAGCGACGCCCGTGAAGCACGCCTGCGATCGGTCTGCTCCGAGCTGATCGTCATGTGGTCCTGCACCTTCGAGCAGATGAAGAGGACGGACAGAGAGCTACAGCGCTTCCTGCGCGACTTCAGCGTTGGCCCCAACATCCACAAGCACACCATGGACCAGTCGGAGATTGTGGAGGCCATCCTGGAGGGGCACGTGGCAGGTCGTGTAGCAATAGTGAAAGTATACCTACTGTATGTGTCTACTGTATGTATGCTATGCACCTACCACGTTGCGCGCACACAACGCGGAAAACTACTCTACGCGATTCAGGTTTGGTGCACTGCGATATGCACTTGCCTGAGGAGTACTGGAGCAAGTACGAGTGGCCAATGTTCTATCGGAAGGTCACCATCACGAAGAAGCACATGTCCGAGTACGCCAAACAATACGCCGAGAAGTTCGGGCTCACTCAACCTTCGCGAGAAACCCTCATTGCCTCCTACTACCACAGTGGCGTTCTTTCGAGTGAAAACATCAAGGAGCTCGTCAGAATGTTTCCCGAAATTGTCATCACCAAAGTGCGCTACTTGTGGCAATTCACCATCGGCAAGCCAGCGAAGGAAATAATCGGTGCGTTCTGACACTGTCATCTATCGTGAAACCGCAAGACCGTTTGCTGTGCGATCGCTATGCTAGGCAGCTACATATGTACATATCTACCGCAGTCAGCGAAAGCGACACTTTAGCTGGCAGCCTATACCCCTTACCTAGGCATGTGCGTACATAGTGTGAGCAACTGTTCAGAGGAGATAGTGAAGCAGAGGACGGAGGCGCACCTGCGCGGCGACAAAGTAATGGCTGACTGTTACAAGGGAGTTAAAACCCCTCTAACAAGGGTCACTCATCGCCAGAATCCGTAGATGGGTTTCTGGGAACCGCAGCAGCCTGCGCAACCATCGGCACGCAATTCGCGAGCATGAAGCAATATGGAGCGTTCTGGAACCAACACAGGTCGCCATGTGAACAGCAAACGTTGCTAATGTGTGGTATTCCACAGTAAATCGAATAGACTAGACGACTTTACATATGTATATCTTTACAGTACACGCAGAACAAGGATCTGCGGCAGAATCTGTTCGCAACGACAGGCAGCTTGCTTGGAGAAGCGTCCTACTGCGGTAGGTGGGTATACCTGAGTGGAGGACTGATAGTGCAGTGTAATTCCGAAATCAAAACAAGTCACGCAGGTCGTGATACACAAGACACAGCACTGAGCATTGTTAAGGTGGGGCACAGGCAACAGTGAAGCAAGTCAACCCGATAAGTGGACTGGGCAGAACTGGCTAGGCTGTATTCTAACAGGGGTTAGGGACGAACTCATGGCCAACCCTGCCTAGCTGGACGAAGTTGCAGAAGCTAAAACACACAGCTGATTGATAGATTGGTGAAATCTGTGCGCAACGATACCTGTGACAGAGGTGTTAAGACTACTGTAGATGTCGACCTCATTTGGCCATCATGTGGCACCCAACTCTGCGATTGAACACACAGTCGTTCACTTTCGTTCTTCCATGGCACACAGCAAAGGTGTACATAGCACTCCACACGTCGCCAAGGTTCTGGCACACGATAACACACTCCACGTCGGCACAAAGTATATGGCTCTTCTATGCGTTGCACACCGTACGTGACCTTGATTCTCGTTCCTTCGGCCTAGTGTAATCGACACGTTTTTGCAGCGTGCGCTTGTTTTATGCGAGTACTCTGTCTTCCATGTGCCCTTGTGTAACTGAGAGTCATTAACTGGAAAACTTCAAACCATGGATCAGATCGTCATGTAAGTGAATTGTGTTTAACGAATTATTTTATTTTATGTAATAATACTTTGCATGTCCATAGAACGTGGATTCAGAATGTCGATTGGACTTGTGCTGACAGATATCCTTTCTGTCCTCGAAGTAGTAGAGAAGAGAAAGACTATCTGGTTCGCGGGCAGTCTGGACCAGGCGAAGATGATGAAGCAGCATTTGGAAAGAATGCAGCGGCTGTGTGTCGTGCTGGACGACAGCACGCCCAACTGGTACCTACGACGATAGCTTCAAGAACTGAGCGGAGAGTGGGTTTCGCCAGCACCTCCTCATTGGAGACTACGACGTCCGCGAGGTGACAACAATAAACATTCATTGAACATAATCAGCTCCTACTGAGTAGCGCATCAATAAAATCTACATACTGAAGTCACGCGCTGTGCCTTGGCGTTACGTGCAGCGTTCTAATATTCGCATGTTGTTGTCATAACTGAAAAGGGCGGACTTGATATTTCTTGGTTGCTACATCTGCAGTATACACGTCTAATTGTCGTGCGTTCTACTTCTACCCTTGCCGTCAGGCACTGAGTTCAAAAGTTTATTATGGATCAACCGCACACCACATAGGGCGTTATCCCCCGCGAGCAGAGGGGTATGTACATACCACAAAGTCCTCAGAATACCGAACCTAAGGCAGTTTTCTTTGCGGTGTCCGACACACGCGAATCAGCGCACCGTCCTAGTCCTTCCGTCTCCCCTCCCCGCCATTCTTGCGCAGTCAGTCGCGCGAGAACGAAAATGTGGCGCGCATACATGATGTCGCGCGTAAACGTAACCGAAGCTGGCAAGTTGGAAGAAGAATACTTCAAATTAAGAGCTATCACGGCCGCTATGGAGAAGGCCATCAGCTTCTTCGTCCAGGCCTTCATCTCCATCGATTTGTACTTAGGGCGCAAGCCGCCAGCGACAAAATCGGCTCCGAACCTTATCCTTGCTGTCGCACGGAGTGTTGTCAGTCGACGAACGGATGTGAGGAGACAACGGTAGTGGAATAAGATCTGCAGCTACCGACTGGGTGGCCGACTCCGCTAGGTAATCGGAGGAGAGGTTGGGGTAAAGGCAGCCCTCTCCGTCGAGTTACGGCAGGTAGCGGCTTTGCAGTGGTGACCCGGAAGCGTGAGTCAATCCTTGTCGGATCTGTACGATTAGTGCAGAGCTAACAAGATTGGAACGCGCATCTTTTGGTTTCACTGTCAAGTCTCTATTGCCTCCTGTGAGAAATAAAACCGTTCTCTTTCAGGAGTCTACATCCACAGTTCGGTTGTCGGACCATTTTGGTACTGAGTGCGTGCTCTCTTTCAGGGCAAGCGACACAACAACCGAACTCATCCTTCGTCAAGCGGATTCGAGACAAGTCGAGCCGGACGCCGACTCTCCTCTCTGCAACGACTCTCTGTGCAGCGAACAGCTGTACCAATCCGTGCACTGTCCTCATAGGGCGTTGATTCGAAATTGTGCGCGTGTGAAACAGGTCACGTTCAGGAATGTCTGCCACGGCTCGCAGGCCTTCGTCGGCCCGCCTTCGAACGCCTGCCTCGGCAACAATTGGCCGCAATTTGCGCGCCGCGCCAGCTTCGGCTTCCGCGACGACGCCGGCCGGGCCACGGGCCCGTTTCACCCAACAACACGCCGACGCGCTTCGCTGTCACTTTGACGGCGGCAACGCCGTTTCGCAAACTGTCAACTGCGGTTTTGTTCAGCGACTAGTCGACACGTTTCCAGGCATCATCGCTCAGGGTGCCTCGGCAATCCGGCAGGCTTTGCCGCGAATCAACATGCTCCCGGACGAGGCGGCGTACGTCGAGATGGCTCATAGCTATCTAAGGGAATTGCCGGCGGTAGTAATGGAAGAATCGCCAGATCCCATAGCCCAAGGGGAAGCGAAAGTGAAGGATGCTCACACGCATACCTTGTTCGCTTACTTCTGGAATACGTCAAATTGGCCGACGATGGCTCCAACGCTCCGATTGAAGCGTAAACTGTCCGGTTTCATGACATCGTTCCTTCAGAGAAGCGACTTCAGATATACTCCGCCCCCATCGTTCTTCGAGCGGTTCAAGCGCGAGTGGGAGAAGCGAACGGAGGAAGTGCTTCGGGACTACGCCGGCAGTGAGTTTGAGCCGTATCTGACTACGGTCGATCCGACGGCCATACCCAAGCAGTTGCTTTGGGCTGACGAGGACTATATTGCCCAATGTGTGGCTAAATATCCCGTCAATGACGACACTCGTGTGATTTCGTTGGATGGCAAAGTGATGCGTGTGCGTATGCAGCTAGGTTGCTACTTCTACACGGAGGCCGACAAGGACCCCGTGACCCAAGGCGACGTCACAAGGGCAGCGAGTACACTGCCGCCGACCTCGCCGATCGGCAACGGCGGCCAGCAGCAGGGACTGCCGCCGCCAGGAAGCAGAAGTGCCACCCCAGCAGTGGTTCTGCAGCCGAATGTGGCGCAAACGCCACCAGTGGTGCACACGCCGCCGAGGGCGTCACCACCCCAGGCGGGACCCACGCCGTCAGTGGGGCAACCGCTAACGCCGGCGCGGCCGGCGACCGCCAGCAACCAGCAGCAAAACACAGCTTCTTTTCAGCCGCCCAGTCGACAATCACTGTTCGTACAACCCCCAGTTGTGCGACGACCTAGGGAGCAGCAGCAGCTGCCTCCAATCGAAGAATGTTCGCCCCATGGTTCTACAGAATCGCTACATACCTCAGCATTTACTAGGACTTCAGGGCGAGGACAGGGTGACGTAGCGACTAGACTGCGTCAGTTCCGGCAAAGGACCGGAATGACGGCAGATGAACTTGTCAGTCTGATCACCCAAGACCCTTCGGCGGCGAGAGATTTTCTCGACGCAGTCTCTAGACGAAGACACTCAGGGTGGCACTAATCAGCCACCAAATCCCAATGGAGGAAGTTCAGCTTCAGGAAGCCGACCTAGGTCAACCACGCGGGGCGGGGCGACGGCGACGACGGAGCTTCTGTCGTCTCGTCGGGTACCAGGAGGAAGGTCATCAGGTCTCACAAGGACGATCTCCAACGAGCGATCGATAAGATGGCCCGGGACGCGATCCAGAATGCTTCCACGTACCAGCCTACGTGTGGGGGCAACATGCGAAGTATGCCACAAGTATTGCGTGAGTTTAGCAATGCGTCAGCGGGTTCCCGCTCGACTCGACCTGACGGCGGCTATTCAGAACTGAACCCTAGCTTATTGACACGGGCGGCGCTTACACAAGCGACCGCAGACGACGTCTACTATTGGAATCCCCGCAATCGCGACATGCCAAATCTGTTCACCGAAGTGCGGGAAATTAACCGCAATTATCCTCAGGAAGACGACGGTGGAACAGGGGGACCACCCATTGGCGGCGATAATCGCCCGCCTGCCAAATTCAGCGGCGAGGGCAACGATAGGTACTACGATGACTTCATTCGTGAAGTCATGATGTACTTTTATCAGGTCAACCTCAACCCACGCCACTGGACGGAGAAATTCCATTCGCTGCTCAAAGGACAAGCGGCGATCTACATGGATTCAATTCGAGATGACTATAAATATTTGTGTTTTCAGAGAGCGGTAATCGAATTAGGCAAACGCCTCAATCCGCTTCCAACCGCGGAAGAACTTCAGCTTGAACTTAGTTCCCTCTCGTGGGATGGAACAGCAGACGGCTTGAGCAGCTCGAGCGACAAGTGCGTGACTGCGTCCGCAAAATGCCGGAAGTCCGCACCGGTGTCGGCTCCTGCGAAGAGCAGGCGCTGCGGCCTTCCTCAGCCGACTACCAACTAGATGGAGCGAAGATATTCGCCGCAATTCTCGGCTGCACCACGTGCGCTCGTACGCCCAGATGGCGCACGAGAAGCTTAAAGAAGTTGATGCGATGCCGAGCGGGAATATATCGATAA
>JASAMZ010009334.1:0-10032 GCA_030248115.1 Linhomoeus sp. GSCO2_2 | reverse complement strand
CCTCTATAACGCAGGCCATAGTTTTGACGGCCATTTCCGTTTTGGCTTCCCCCAAAAATCGGGACTTTGACTTTGCAGCTGTGCCATTCTCGCATGTTGCAAACGACAAACCTCTCACTTGGCAGACATCTAAGTTGAACTTAGTAGTACAATCACCCAAAATTTCAAATCGGTCGGTCGAACCAATCTCTGCCAGCTAGCAAACAAAGTTGTAAAACCCACCGTGGGACACCCTGTATTCTGACAGACATAGTAAAACAATGATTTAACGGGTTTGCAGGGTTCTAACAAATGCTCTGAAGTTCAAATTTGGCGGGCTTCTGGAAGGTCCCGCAGCGACCGGCAAGTCGGAAACCGTCAAGGACCTCGCGCGCTGCTTCGGACGACAGGTGGGGCGTATTTTAGTAATTCTAAAAGACGTACTGAGTGGCAAAACCAAGTCAGAATTTGTACAGTGCATCGTCTTCGGGTGTTCGGAAGAGACCACCGAAGAAGCAGTTTTGAAACTACTCAAAGGAGCGTGCGCCACTGGAGCCTGGCTATGTTTTGACGAGATCAACCGCCTGGCGCCCCAATTACTAAACTACGCATCGCGGAACTTAGCGGAAATTAGACGAGCCAAACTGGCAGGTAGGCGCCATGAATTTGAGACGCTGTCAGGCAAAGACCATGACTGTAAAGGAAATGAATGCCAGAAAGTACATATTTCAGGACAAAGCAGCGTCACTTTGGGAGAAGGGGACGGTGTGGAGCTACGAGAAAACTGCGCCATTTTCGCCACACTCAATCCGCAATACATCGGTAGGGCCACTCTGCCGAACTCCATTAGGCAACAGTTTCGCACGGTCGCCATGCCAAGGGCAGACCTGAGGCGCATATGCCACGTTTCTCTGGCGTGCGCCGGATTTGCGCAGGCTGAGAGGTGAAACCGAAACTTCTAAACGACCGTATAGCCAACTCGCAACAACGATACTGTACATTTCTAGCCTCTCACACCAGTTGATCTCAGTCTGTGAGGCATGTGAGCAACTGTTCGAGCCCAGACTTCACTACGACTTCAAGATGCGCGCTGTTCGCGCAGTCATGGACAACTGTGTCGTCTTGAAAGCCAACAGTGGTGGTAGCAACGAATCAGCGATCGTTGTGGAGGCGCTTCGCAGAGCCCAGCTTCCAAGGCTATTGCCAGAGGTGGCGAAGTTTTGACGCGTTCGTTAACTGTGATACACACTGATACTGTAAGTTGCTTGGATCTTTGCAGGACGCAGCGCTGTTTGAACGTATCTTGCGCAGTCACTTTGGTGACACTGTGAAAGAGTCAAAAGATGACTTTGAAGCATCCGTGCTTCGCCATTTGGACAAGGCATTCACTAGACTCAAGGTCGAGCAGAGCGACTACTTGGCAGAAAAGACGAAAGAGGTAAGAGTTCCAAGACCCTTGTTTGTTAAGCGCTTCATTTGGGCAATTGTTGCAGATCTACACAACGTCACTGGTTCGCAATGGTGTCATTCTACTGGGAGATTCAATGACTGGAAAGTCCCTCTGTTTAAAACTGCTCAAGACATGCTATGACATCCAACACGAGTCTGAGGGGAGAGCAGGATTCGGACTAGAGTTGGCCATCTTGAATTCCAAGTGCTTCGCGCAGAAACAACTGTATGGCTACTTGGACTTGGAAGAGAATGAGTGGAGACAAGGTTTTGTGATTTGCATACTGTGTAGACTGCTGAGAATAGGCAAACAGACAGACGTCACAATTCAGGCGTTCTGACCACACTCTACAAAGAGGCAAACGCTCCAGACGACCCAAGCGAGAACTATTGGCTAGTGCTGGACGGCCCAATCGACAGTCTATGGGCCGAGAGTTTGAACAGCGTGCTCGACGACACAGCAAAGGTGAGAAGCTTGACTCTCAGGTGAGGGGCTTGTTTATTTAGACAACTTCAATACAATCTTCAGCTCTGCCTGCCGAATGGAGACATCCTGCCTCTGAATGTTCCCAAGGTCAAACTGATTTTCGAAGTGGCCACTTTGGACTTTGTGGCACCCTCCACTATTAGTCGTTGCGGGGTGGTCTACTTCGGAACCCCGAGGGAGGGAAGCGGCCCAGGCAGACTTGAACGTAAGTGATAAGATTCGGGAATGTCAGAGGAGTTGCCAGACGACAAAGTTGCAACAAAATTAGCACTAGTTTTAGTGAGCCTCCCCAGGCACAGTCTCTCGCGCCGCAGGTGGTCCAAGCTCTACGAACCATGGAAATCTCCCATGAGAGCTATGGTCACCAATCGAGCTTTTGTGCACACCGGCGAAACAAGGCGACTGACTGAACTCATCGACGCCCACTGTCACTCCAGCAAGTCTGGACAGAAGCCAATGCTGCTGGTGGGGCCCGCAGGCGTGGGAAAGTCCGCCATTATGGAGAACTATGCCCTGAACATGGCGAAGTTGGACTGGACCATCGTGAGGATCAACCTGACACGGCGTACCACACCTGACGACCTTGTGACAACTCTGCTGAGCCGATTAGACAGGTTTCACAGAAACAAGTTGTGGTTGAAATCTGGCATGACCCTGCAGGGGTGTTGTGGGATATTTCAGAGCTAAGAAAGGTGTCTACCGTGGTGCTGAGTCCAAAGGAACTATTCTGGTTCTGGAGAACATGAACGTTGTGGCGCCGGAAGATCAGACCCAAGCATTCCCTCTCTTCGAGCTGTTGCGCCAATTCTTTGAGTATGGCTACTGGTTGGACGCCAAAGATGCTAGCAAGATCATTGTGGAAGACTTGGTGGGTCGCTGGAGCTACGATGAGTCAGCGAAAAGACAATGGAAACGCACTTCTTCTTCAGCACACCATTGGGACATTCACGTCTGACTCAGTAGAAACTATAAAGCTTGGATTGTCCAGTCGCTTTCTACGACATTGGAATGTCATTGAGTGTTCTACTGAGCGGATTATTGATGAGACTAGCAGAATTATTCAGAGTAGCATGTCAGCTATTGGTTTCACTGAAAGCGCCGTGAAACCCTTTCCAGCAATCGAGGTGGACCTTCATTTCTGTCAAGTGGATTAACAGAATTGTTTTTAATTAACAGAATGTTTAGATTTCCATTGGAGGCAGCAGGAGTTCAAATTTGAGAGACTTGATCAACACAGCAGTCATGAATGCACTGCTGCAAATTGGCGCCTTTGGCCATGGGCAGTCTGCAGAACAACCGTATGCCAACCTGAAAGGGTTGCTAGAAAGGTCACTACTACAAAACATTAGACTTACAATTGGACTGCCTAGTGCCTACAATTTACTGTCGGCATTTGCAGAAAAATTGCTGAAATGGATGACAACGAAGAGAACGCCGAGATTATTCTGTTTCCAGAATTTTGCGAGAGGATTCGAATCATGGCGAATGGCTTGAAAGCCTCAAGGAGCTTTTTGCTGACAGGTACCTAAGGCCTCGTTCTATAATACAACTTGACTATTAGCATCCTAAGAGTTCCAGGGACGCAGGGTACTGGACGTAAAAGCGCTGTCCGATTGGCTTGCCACGTGGCAGGCTACAATTTCGAAGTTTGCCCCACATTCACTGATTCTGAGTCATTCTCAACCGCAATTCGAGAGTTTCTGAAGCAGGTGAGCAATGAACTTGATGAATTTGCATACTATCAATGGTCACAACCATTTCTCTCGCAGCGCGTCATCTCCGCTAGTCTAGAGAAGAATCAGATGGTACTGTATGCAAATTCGGGTACGCTGACAGAGCAAGGCGTGGAGGTCGTTTTGAATTTCGCAAACTCCCTTTTGAATCAGGGACAGATCCCTGTGGGACTGTTCAGTTTTGACGAGTGGTCCGAACTGTGCGAGAAGTTCCAAACAAAAGAGGTGTAAGACGGCAATGACACTTCTACACATTCCTTCTTTTCATTCACTTCACTTCTCTTCACAGGGTGCCAACAACGCCGAACTGGAGAACCACTTTCTGACTGAAGTTAGACTTTCCGAGAAAGTTTCTGGCAATCTCAAATTCGTATTTGTGTGCGGCCACGAGCAAAACCTCGAAGAGCTCTTCAGTCGCCATCCCTCACTGGTCAACTGCTGTGAGAGACTGGACTTCCAAGTACAGCATGAGCACAGACACAAACTACGCACGCACGCACTGACATAAAAGAGTTGCACTCACACCATTGCAGCCATGGGGAGACGATCAGATTGAGCACCTGTGCAGCACTTTCCTGAGAAGACACAAGATTGTGCCAGACGACGATGAGACACTGCTGGAAAAGATCACCAAACTTTGTCTTGAGTGTCACAAAACGATCACTGAACTCACTGGGTGAGGTCAATGGACAATAGCGTTTCTGTGACTAGCTCTATGAAATGAAGCCTAACCTACCTACAGTATTTGCTTCAGGGGCAATGTGACATCAGTTCAGTTCATGGAGTGTCTGAAGACCCTGCGACGCTTTATGGCCCAGGAGTATCGTGCCATAGTGGCCCTGCGGAATCGGTAAAGCGCAAACTCATCAATCCAAACATCACACAAGTTCAATAATGGTGCAATTTGTCCTAGATACCAAAGCGGCGTGGATCGTCTCGACTTTGCCCAGTCCCAGATCGGACTCATGCAACAGGAGCTGATGCGCCTGAGACCCGAGTTGGTGCAGACCTCTGGCGAGACCTCTGAACTCATGGCCAGAATCGAGCAGGAAGCCATCGATGTGGAGCATGTCAAAGAGGTGGTCGCTGCCAATGAAGCGAAAGCCAATGAGGCGGCCAAGCATGCGCAGAGTATCAAGGTGATCAAATTACAGGTTTGGTTCACACTTTTTCTTCTGCTGACGTTCTGAGTTTCGTTAAGGCCGAGTGTGAAAGGGACCTGGCAGAGGCCATCCCGATGCTGAACAGCGCAGTTGAGGCACTGCGAAGCCTCAAACAGTCGGACGTGTCCTTTCTGAAAACCATGGCCCACCCTCCAAGGGGGATTAAACTTGTCATGGAGGTTAGAGCGCATATAAGCAAGAGCATTAGCACAAGATGTACACACTACACAGGTAGTATAACTAGCAAGCTTTGTCTAAAAACTGTGGCACCACGTTGGCATCAGCAGTGTAAACTTGAGAGCGTGTGTGCGATAATGTGCACTGGATAGTGAAGTGCCGCTAGATATTTATTCGACAGTCTCTGGTGGGGTATCTCCGCAATTGGTCTTGCATTTGTTCGTGGTACCTGATCCACATATGGATCAGAAGAATCGCCGCAGGCACATTATGCGCTTATAATTATGGCAACTGATCCATAAATGGATCAGAGAAATTCGCCGCAGGAACACAGTGCAATAAAAGCGTCTAAATGAAACGACGCCCTATTGAAAAGGGTATAAATGCGACGACGCCCTATTGAACAGGGTATAAATGGGACGACGCCCCATTCTTTTGGGCTCAGAGCTCGATGCATCCACACTAAGATTAGTTGAAGTTAAGCTGCTTGAAAATGTCAAAATTTTGAAATTCTGACAAGAACCTTGAAAATATACCTCGATTCTTTAATTATAAAATCTAGAACTACTGGCTAAATACTTGGCAGACTATGCCCGACACAACTATGTAAAGACATTTTGAAATTTAAGCTGTTTGAAATTGTCGAAATTTGAAAATTTTGACAATACCCTTGAAAATATCCCTAATTTCGTTAATTATAAAATCTAAAACTACTTGACAAATACTTGGCAGACCATGCTCGACACATCCGTGAAAAGAAACTTTGAAATTTAAGCTATTTGAAATTGTCGAAATTCGGGGATTTTAACAAAATCCTTAAAAATATCCTAAATTTCGTTAATCAGATTCGCTGAAACTAAATTCGTTGATTCGTTGAGTCGTAAACGATCACATTAAACAAGATTAGTAGACGGGGGCAGAGCCCCTCGGGGCACTCCTCCCCTCTTTCAGAAGAACTTTGGGAGTTGAATCATGCTGCCCACTGATCAACGAGACATGTCATGTCAGTGATGCTGTGGTTCCACCCATTTGTTCCCGGACCTGTGGTCACAGATACTTCTTAAATTTCAGGTTTTGGCTTGGCCGCAGATACTCCCCTGCACCATGCGGGGTATTACTTTAAGATACTGTTAAGCGTAACGAGTATCATATACAGATACCGCTGAACCGTAACGAGTATCTTAAATAGATCCATCAGAAAAAATGACCGTAAGCGGCATTACTTTAAGATACCGTTTACCTAAACAGTATCTTAAAGTAATCCCGCGCATCCAAAAGTATCATGCCAGGAAGCGCAACACTTCTAAAGTCAAAAGTGTTATGAAAATGCGGGTCCGGGAGCGAAGGGGCTTTCTGATTCTTGCTCTTCTTTCCTGGCTGGCCATTCTGATCGCAAAATTAATAGCAAATTCGGAATTGTGACCCTCCAATACCCCACATTTGACATACAACACACCTAGCGGCTAGCTTCCTGTCTCCATACTCTCCATACTCGTTCGCACGAACCTTCATAAATCATTGTTTCGCATAGAAACATACAAATGTTTTCACGAACGACTTCAAACAGTTCAGAAACGAATAACCAACGTCAGATTCGTGATCAGCGTCCCCGAAAAGCCGGAATCGAGTACTTACACGGTAGGTGCCCCGGACAAATCGAGCAACCAAAATTTTGAATTCAAATTTCCCGCCAAAATACGCGTCGGACGAAAAAAGTGCCTATAACAAAAACAACGTATCTTTTGATGCTCTATCACGTGAAAGTCCAATTGACACCTAAATGTCTCGACTGACCCCACTTTACACCGAAATACCGAAAATTTGCAGGAAAAATGTAAATTTCACCAAAAAATTGCCCCCGCCGAAAGCTGAAACTCTCCTCCAGTGAAGATACTTGTAAGCCTCACAAACCCTGTTAATATCGTCGGAATCGATCAGCGCAGTCAAAAATGGGAAAGGCACCACTTTTGAATTTGGACTGAAAAATCGATTTTTTCGATTTTCACACAAAATTCGGCCTCTTCGAAAGAAGTGACCTACTACACATTTATAGAGCTCGCCGAGCTCATTCGAATGGTGTTTGTCCCATCGCGATATGAGCACCCCATCAAAAGTTACGCCGGACCGAAGTTTTACCCGGAACCCCGGGACCCGACTTTGGGCAATATCTCCCAGCCCGGGGTACATCTGACCGGATTCAACAATGCGGTGCGGTCATTGGCTATCTGAGATGTGCCAGTTCTCAATAAACTAGAACTTCTACTTTAAAAATAAAACACTTACAGCGGGGGCCGCGAACCCTATTTTTAGGTCGAAAAACCGGGTTTTTGCCACCCGGCCCGGGCAGGACCGGACCCAGCCCGGCGGCGCCCCCACCATCGGATAGCCCAATGTCTTTTACATATTCGGCCCAAAGCTCGTCTCGCTCCGATCTACCAGAACACTATTCTAAGCGTCCAAAGTTCGTCGGAGGCCGAAAAACCCGGTTTTTGGCAACTTGCCAAAAATCGGGTCCCGGACGGAAGTCGAGACCCTCGATGCACACTGCGCATTCCAGAGACCTATCGAACAAAAAAAAATTTGCCCGGATTGGCCTACTCTAGCCCGACTTATGAGCGTTCCAATTTACACAGAATCCGCACCATCACTATAGCACTCCTCCCTTTTGGAGAGGAGGAGTGCCAACAAGCTGTGTGTGTAAAAAGTTCAACCTATACTTTGTGTCTGTTAAATTTTGGTGAACAGTATAGTGAACTTCGTACACATCGTAGCCGCATCTGGAGAAAGTGTCTTGAGAATGTGTACCTTAATGCCAAGTGCAGCTATCCCCACGATACGATTATCTGTACAGCTGATCTGAAGCTCAGTGATATCGCCGCGTTCGCTATATGTTATCGGCATGATACGACGCCGTTTATCTGATGTTTCCTACCTGTGTGAAAACGTCACATCGAACAAAAAAACTTGCCAAAAGTTTGGTGCGAGCGAATTCCTGTGTTCGGCGTACGCATTTCTGTTTCCGAGTGCACATTCATCAATAAACAGCTGTTCTGGCCATCAGACGAAAATCTCGATTTTGACATTTTTTTAATTTAAATTCTAAATATCTCGAAATTGGAATTTATTAAAACTGTAAAACTATGTCACAAATTCTTATTGGCATACGGCCTTACCATATCTGCATTCAAATTCGTCAAAAAACGACGTTCTATTTTGTTGATTTATGGAATTTTGAAAAATAATCACGTATTTCTATTAAATTCCATATTTGCAAAAAAAATTCTCTTGCGCTACAAATTATCCGCAGTCTACACTCTTTCCATTTCTGAAGGAATTTTGCCGCTATATCATCAGGTGAATAAGTCGATTTTCGACATTTCCATATTTTGATTGAAAATATCTCGAAATTACAATTTTAAAAACAGCAAAACTATCTCACAAATCCTTATGGGCATACGACCTTTCCATTTCTGCATTCACATTCGTCAATAAATGACGCTGTGTTTTAGTCAATTTATGCAATTTTGACAAAGCAATACGTGTATGTGCATCTACTTGGTTCCAAGTACATATTGCTCATCACAAATCAACCACAAAATTCTCACAGAAGTCAGCAGAAACAGTCAGATTTCTCACCTCTGTCAGACAAGAGGCACGGCCGACGTTCGCTCGACTTCAGGGGCTTCAGATGGAGCCCAGATGCCCCTCTCTTCCGCCGGTTGGCCACAAGCAGTTGCACCACAGGATTCTGCCACGTCAGATGTCGACTGGACGCCAGCAGTACCTTCGGAGGCCCACCGCACGGCCAGCTGAATGACCATTTTCAACCACAAAATTCTCACAGAAGTCAGCAGAAAGGGTCAGATTTCTTACCTCTGTCAACGGAGAAGAAGGCACGGCCGACGTTCGCTGAGACTTTAGGGGCTTCAGATGGGAGCTCAGATGCCCCTCTCTTCCGCCAGTTGACCACAGCAGTTGCACCACAGGATTCTGCCACGTCAGATGTCGACTGGACGCCAGCACAAGCTTCGGAGACCCACGCACGGACAGGTAAATGCCCATTTCACATTGCGCAACGCACTGAGCCATCAAGCACAAAGATCACACCACAGAGCTGAGATATACAAGGCATTATTCAGACACAATAGACCACCAAAATTCTCACAGAAGTCAGCGGAAAGGGTCAGATTTCTTACCTCTGTAGGACGAGAGGCACGGCCGACGTTCGCTCGACTTCAGGGGCTTTCAGATGAGACTTCAGATGCCCCTCTCTTCCGCCAGTTGACCACAGCAGTTGCACCACAGGATTCTGCCACGTCAGATGCCGACTCAACGCCAGCACAAGGCTTCGGACGCCCGCGCGCGGACAGCTGAATGACCATTTCACATTACACAACGCACTGAGCCATCAAGCACAAAGATCACACCACAGAACTGAGATATACAACACGTCTCAAGACCCAATAGACCACAAAATTCTCACAGAAGTCAGCAGAAAGGGTCAGATTTCTTACCTCTGTCAGACAAGAGGCACAGCAAGAACTCCGCTCGACTTCAGGGGCTTGCAGATTAGTTTTCAGATGCCCCTCTCTTCCGCCAGTTGACCACAGAAAAAAAAAAGGGGGATTCTGCCACGTCAGATGTCGACTGGACGCCCCCAGAACCTTCGGAGACCCCCCCACGGACACCTGAATGACCATTTCACATTGCGCAACGCACTGAGTCATCAAGCACAAAGATCACACCACAGAACCGAGATATACAAGGCATTATTCAGACACAATCAATCACAAAATTCTCACAGAAGTCAGCAGAAAAAATTTTTTTCTCACCTCTGTCAGACAAGAGGCACCGCCGACGTTCGCTCGACTTCAGAGGCTTCAGATGAGACTTCAGATGCCCCTCTCTTCCGCCAGTTGGCCGCAGCAGTTGCACCACAGGATTCTGCCACGTCAGATGTCGACTGGACGCCAGCAGAAGCTTCGGAGACCCACGCACGGCCAGCTAGATGACCATTTCACATTGCGCAACGCTCTGGCCATGC
>JASAMZ010009333.1:0-11590 GCA_030248115.1 Linhomoeus sp. GSCO2_2 | reverse complement strand
AAAAATTTCTTGCTTGCACCACATCAAATGTTCAAACTTTAGTCCTAAACAGTGTCTATCTTGAACCAGTATGATGTTCCCCGACTGTCAGTATAGTGTCATCTTGTTACACAGCGCATTTCAAAAGGAACAATTTAGGAACAATCTGTGAACAATTTAACCATTTTGTTCCAATTCCCCCGCTACATTGTTCTTGTTTTGTTCTTGTTCCAGAAAGTCTTGGAACAATATAAATTGTTCTTGTATTGTTAACAATTTAGCAGGAACTTTGTTCCGGAACATTTTTCCGTCGGAGCAATTGGACACACTGGTCAGGAGACGCACAGGGCACAAGGAGTGTCGTCGTTTGTGTGTGCTTGTAACTCCGAACGGAATCATCGCGCAAAGAGTAGTTGCATTGTGATTTGCAAGCTTTTCCTCTCTTTTTGCGAGTTTCAGATCGCCTGCTTCGAGACGGCGTCGGAGAGGCTGGTCCACAAGCTGAGACAGGCCTACTTCCAGGCGCTTTTGAGCAACATATATACTCGCCGCCCTGGGGAGCGAGGAATGAACATGACGTGTCGGGGCAAAATGACGACCGAAGGGAAGCGCGTGATCGCCAATCAAAGACAAAGGCAGGAGGGCCGCGCTTTTCTTCTCTGTGCGGTCACCCGCCGCAGGATGACCAATAGAAACTCATATTAAAGTCCATTCAAGAAAGGCGTGCACTGGGTGGTTTTTCGAGTCTGCAGACTTTATGCTTTGGGAAACCCCAATCAATTATACATCGTTGGATACCGCTGTAGGAGTGTGTTGGCGCGGTGCGTGTTTGGGCATAATCACGCAACACGCACCGGCTTGAGGCGCACATGAAAATTTCGAGGTTTTGCACAGGGTGGGGGATTCTGATAATTTTTGCACCAGTTGTTCCACAAGGTGTTCTCATATCATATTTCAAATTTCAGCGAAATCGGTTGGCTACAGCGTTAGTTATAGCCTGCCGCGTGCACCCTACTTTCGCCCAAAATGACCAAAGTCGCCGGAATCTGCCAAAGAGGGTACACTTGTTTAATAACTCAAGAGAGAAATGGTGAAATTTCTTTAAACTTTCTATGTGTGAACTAGGATCAATTGTCTACACAATGGAACAAACCCCATCTTACAATATTTGGCTGCGACACGCTCGAATACGACGCAATCAAAGAGACCCTACTTTTGGCCGAAACGACGCTTTTCAGCTGGATTGCAGATCGACGCCGTCCAGCAGGCCGAAAAGCGTCGTTTTGGCCAAAAGTTCTAGTTGAAACTGAAACTAAAAGCTTCAGTTTCTATTGACCACCCTGGAGGCCGCCACAAACCCCCATTGCACGGTATTGGCTGGTGGGTGCTAGAGTGGAGGGTGGACCGGAGGAAGGGCAGGATAAGGTTCCGCGCCGGAAGGAAAGAACAACGAGATAGGAACATTCGAGCGGTTGTGGGCTCGAGAAGTGGTATATGGTTGTAGGTACAATGCGCACTAGCCGAGTGTGTGACACTGAATACAGACAGAGTTGCAGGTGCTTTTGATGCGTCAGTCAAACCGGTTTTCAGATCGCCCGGGTTCTGGACGCCATCGCAGAGGAAGCCGTGCTGAAAGGCTAGACGCAGACACCCTCTTTGCATACCTTGCGAGGTAGGCACATTGCCCACCCCAACCAAACATGTAGTGTACCTGGCTGTATGTGCGGTGGTAGCAGCTTTTCCAATCAAGCATTCACAAATCGGGCGCTCCCTGCATTCATGTTTTGCAGAGAGCCGTACCGGAGTCTGGATTGTCCAATAGAAACTCATTTTATTTCAGCTAAAGTTGTGATGCTGGCCGAGTTTCAGTTTCAGAAATCGCCATTCGGCATGAAGTGTTTAAATTCTATGCCTTGTACCACCCTGCGATTTTCATTGTGTTAAAAACGAATGATGTGAAGTGATGATGGCATGAACACAGAGTCTGCTTTAGCCGTGTTATTTCGCTCTGCCTCAGCCGAGCGAACCCTATCAAGAGCTCGGCGTCCGTGCGTGCGTGCGTACGTACGTACGTCACGCTCGCTTCGGGCTTAATAACTCGCTCGTCTGACGTCGTAGGGTGGAGTTTGAGACATCGTCGAGTAGCCTGCGGACTCCTCTAGCCATCTGAGTGGTCGAAACCAAAATAAGTTTTCAAAATCGCGCGCTACAGTATCCCAAAGTAGGGTCCATTTTAAGACAAAAGTTGACCGAACCTAGGCAAATCGCATATCAAAATGAAGCGCTCGAGCTCCTGAGCAAGAATCCGACAACAAAAAGTTTCAAAAGTTTAAATGGAGCGCTACAGTATCCAAAACGCGTCGAAAACTGGAAACGACACCCTTGCTTCGGGCTTAATAACTCGCTTGTCTGACGTCGCTGAGTTGAGTTCGACACATCGACGGGTGGTCCTCGGACCCCTCTCGTGAACTGTGGCGTCGACATTATAACAAGTTTTAAAAATTGCGCGCTACGGTATCCCAAAGTAAGGTCCGCGAAAAGTCAAAACTTCATCGAACCTAGTTGAATCGCATATCAAAGTGAAGCGCTCGAGCTCCTGAGCACGAATCCGACACCAAAAAGTTTCAAAAGTTTAGCTAGAGAGCTACAGTATCCAAAATGCGTCGAAAACTGGAAACGACACGCTTGCTTCGGGCTTAGTAACTCTCTTGTCTGACGTCGCTGAGTTGAGTTCGACACATCAACGAGTAGAACTCGGACTTCTCTCGCGAACTGTGACGTCGACATAGTAGCAAGTTTTAAACATTGCGCGCTACAGTATCCCAAAGTAAGGTCTGCGAAAAGTCAAAACTTCATCGAACCTAGTGTAATCGCATTTCAAAATGAAGCGCTCGACCTCTTGAGCACGAATCCGACAACAAGAAGCTTCAAAAGTTTAAACAGAGGGCTACAGTAACCAAAACGTGATGAAAACTGTACATTTTGGTTTGTTATATCTTGGCACTCATGCGTTGCAGAGCGGCGGTCTTGACATCGCTGAAGAGCTCACCGCAGGCCAACATCAAATCAAGCTCACAATTAATCTTAGTTTTGCGTTAGATTCCAGTGTCTTTTTCAAAATTCAGTTTGAAAAGTTGATTTTGTTGGTGTAAAGAATTAAATCCGAGCGATACCAATGTTGCGTAGCAAGACCACTCCAACAAGTGTAGTCGCGAGGAAAGTCAAAGACGCTGCACGAAACCGGAAAGAGCCTTGCTACAATCTCAGTAAAAATTCAAAGCTCAAAACCACTCCGCTTTTAAAAGAGACTTGTTTTGTCAGTATTTGATGAAAATACGCTAAGAAGGTTTTGCAAAATCTGAGCCTTGCATAACTGAAACTAAGCTGTGAGAATCAGTTATTGCGTTCGTCCCAGTTCCGATTCAGACGCAGTTTTAGTTAACTGATTGTGGCTGTAACTGAAACATGTTAAAGTTTCTATTGGCCAGCCTAACCCGGAGTTAATTAAGAGCGACGTGGACGTTTGTTCAGAATTGTATTTGACCGGATGCACTGTTTCAAGAGTGCTTGCTGTATGCGAGCTGCTCTGCGAACAATGCTGTAATAGTATCGACGTAGTGTTGCTAGCCGAGGCTTTGGCGATCCGGGCTTCCTTATGTGTAGTTGACTGTTGACGTCAGACTGCCCCAAGATCCGCCAAACGCGACTCTACTAGACCGTCGCTGCGAACCACTGCATATAGATGGGCAGTGGTCAAAATCCATTTTGCACTTTATTTAGTGAGTAAGCCCAATAGAAGGCCAATAGGTGATATTACAGCAGATTACACAGTCCCGTGTTGTGTGTTACGCTACTCTAGCGCGCGTGTAGCAGAACAGGAAGACAGCTGCCACCGCGCGAGGGGGTACAATTCATGTGCGTACATACGTACGTACGTACACGTGACTACAAATTGACCTCCTCGTATGGTAAAGTGCAGCGAAGGAGGGCAGTCCATAAGAATGGTGAGAAGACAAGAAGAGGACGAGGAGAGACAGCGCCTGTTGGAGGAGAAGGGAAGCGTGGGCGAGAACAGCCTCGGCTCCAGCCTCAGCTATGGAACAACGAGCGGGTGAGCGAGCAACAGAACGGTACTCTTACTCTTCTTCATCCCCCACCCCCCCCACCAGCCCCGTTCCTCCCCGTCCCGTCCCACTTGCCCAACCCTGACTTTGAAGTTGTCTTGGAATGCAAGGTATGTCGGTCGACTAGATGTCCCGGTCCACCTATGGTGTGCCTGAGCGCAGTCGTAGCGAGGTCAGCTACAGTATGTGCAATAGTGGTGCAGTGTGATTGGTAGCAGAGAGGCCGTCACTATTCACCGTACGCCAACGCTAAAGCGCGATCGAGAGCCATTCGCCCTCTACAATCTACATTCCCTTTAGCGACTCGACGGCGCCGAAAAAGGACACGCCGCGTTGGGGGGTGGTGAGTGTGGTGTGGCGTCTTCCTACCCCATTGACGAACGTTCCAGGCTGCAGCGTTCTATCAGCGTTCTAGGGGGTGGTCCGAGTTTTGACCGTCAAAAATTTTGACCGTCAAAAAAAATGGGCGTTCTTTTTTTTGACTGTCAAAATTCGTGAGTTTGGCCTCAGGCTGTTTTGACAGTCAAACTGTTTTGTCTGGCAAAAATTTTTGCGCCATTGGCCGGTTTTGACTGTCAAACCAATTTTTTGTCAGAGAAAATCTGAACTCGCGTCGCTACCCAAAATAAAGACCAAATGAGGGTAGAAAAGTTGCATTCTCCTGAAAATTCACAAGATTGCATGCTGCAGTACAATTCTGTGACTAAATAACATAAAATACACCTTTTGCAGAGTGGAAAACAGTAAAACCGCTTTGTACGTGTGGTTCAAAGACAAACTTTGTGTAAATCAAGCTGCAGATTATACAAAAGCTTGTACGAATTTTGTCAGACAAAATTGTGACATAGATGCACTTTTGACGTTCAAAATAAGGCTACATTTTGACGGTCAATACAGACAGAACTGGGCAAATTTTGTTTTGACTGTCAAAATTTGACACTTTGGCCTCGGCCGGTTTTGACAGTCAAAAATTTTGACTGTCAAAATTTTGCTCCGAAACTGGGGAGGACCGCGTTCCATCAGCGTTCCAAAATTGGGAATAGTGGCGGAACGTTCGTCAATGGGCTACAGTGGCTACAGTAATACGAACGACAGCAGAGTGAAGAATATGAATTCCACAATTGTGTCTTCGCAAGTCACCTCTCCAGTTTCGCTTCGCCGACCCCCTGGACTGGCTGCTTTTGTCCGTGGGCTTCCTGGCCTCTCTGATCCACGGCTCAGGCTTTCCCGTGCTGGCTGTCGTCCTGGGAGAAATGACCACTGTCTTCCTGAGGGCTCAGAACGGCGTCGTTCTCTGGGTGAACGAGACGAAGTGGGCCAATCACAGCAGTCTGCCGTCCTCCCTGACGCCCATTCTAGTGTGAGGCTAAGCTCGCGCTCGACTTGAATTGGCCATTATTTTACGGCTTGACTCGACTCCACCATCATTATGGGATTCGGTAAAGTAGGCGCACTACAGCGGCCGCAAAGATCCACTTTCATAATTCTTTACCTACTTTGTACATAGCAAGCGGTTGAACATTTTCCAGCTCGGAGTTCCACGCGGAGGTTCTTCGCTCCTGTCTTTACTACCTCTACATCGGGGTGGCTGTCTTCGTAACCTCACACATTCAGGTGAGAGAGAAGAATGGGCAGAGCGCAAAACGGAAACCGCAACATTGTCTTCTCGATTAGACTTATAAGATTGCGAAGTAACTCACGAGGTCGTCTGGCGCGCTCCAGATCGCCTGCTTCGAGACGGCTTCTGAAAGGCTGGTCCACAAGCTGAGGCAGGCCTACTTCCAGGCGCTTCTGCGACAGGAGATCGCCTGGTTCGACACGCAGCAGACCGGAAGCCTCACGAGCCGACTCACTGAGTAAGCGAGCGTCTGTATTTAAGGGACGGCGCTTATAATGTAGCGTCCCGTGTATTGTAGGTTGTAGGGACTAAGGTAGATATGTCGTGCAGCAGTATCATAAGACCGTTGAGTAGTAATCAGCTGGTGTACTGTAGCCGGTGACAGGATAATCTCGCGAACGCATGACACTGCAATTGCCCTCTCCAGCGACCTGAGGTGCATCCGGGACGGCCTTGGGGACAAGTGCTCGCTGTTTCTCCAAAGCGTCTCCTCCTTCTTCACAGGCTTCCTCATCGCCTTCTTCTACCACTGGCAGATGACTCTGGTCATGATGGCACTCGCCCCTTTCACCGTCGCCTCCGGCGTCTGGATGATGAAGGCGGGCGGAGATTGTACTATTGTACGTATTTACTCTAGGTATACATGGATTTTGGACCCTTCGCCAACTTCGAAAATCGTGTGAATCGAAATCGAGTTTGATACAACAGAGCTGGGCAGCGAGAAACGTACCGGGTGACCCATAAATCCGCCCCACCCCCTCCACCCTCCCCCAGCAAACTGTGGATAACATCACGTATTGAAACTTAGCAACTTACACAGATTAACGACCAATGCATTGTGGAACATCTGACAAAAAATTTCGGTCGGCAGGCTAGCTTTGATTCGATCGAGGTTTTCGACAGCTTGCTGGTGAGGGTAGTTTGGATTTATGAGACAAATTACCCTTACCGTGTGTCGCAAACCATCTTTTTTCGCCCGGCCTCAGCCGGGCGAACCCCTACGAGAGCTTATCGTGCGTGCGTCCGTGCGCGCGTCCGTCCGTCCGTTCGTCACGCTCTCAGATCTCGGCGTTGGAACGTCGTAGGAAGGCGATCTTGGGCTCTATGGAAAGGTCTCGACTCACTGATCATTCAGCTAAGAGACTTCGAAATTCAAAAGTTTGAATTTCGCGCGCTACAGTACTCCGAAGGTCAAAACGGAAAACGGCTGTAACTCGCTCGTCTTACGTCGTAGAGCGGCGTGCGATAGGTCAACTGAAAGGTCTCGACGTGCTCTTTCGCTTGGCATTAAAACTTTTGTTAATTGCGCAAACACGCAACACGAAAAGCGACATTCTTGCGTTTTTAACGCAGAAATCGCTCTAACTCGCTCAGCGTGCGTCGTACGGAGACGATCTTGGGTTGGTTGGATAGCTCTCGACTCACTGATCATTTGTTCTTCTATTGGTCGAAACTCAAAAGTTTGAATTTCGGGAGCTACAGTAACCCAAAGGTTTAAAACGCGAAACTTATCTAACTCGCTCGTCTTCCGTCATAGAGAGACGATCTTTAGTTCGCTGAATAGGTTTCGGCACACTGATAATTCCGTTAAGAGAAGTCGAAATTCAAAAGTTTGAATTGCGCGCGCTACAGTAACCCGAACGTCCAAAACGCAAAACGGCTCTAACACACTCGTCTTACGTCGTAGAGCAGCGTGCGATAGGTCAACTAAAAGGTCTCGACGTGCTCTTTCGTTTGGCGTTAAAAATTTTGTTAATTACGCAAACACGCACCACGAAAAGCGACATTCTTGCGTTTTTAGCATAGGAATCGCTCTAACTCGCTCAGCGTGCGTCGTAGAGAGACGATCTTGAGTTGCTGGATAGCTCTTGACTCACTGATCATTTGTTCTTCTATTGGTCGAAACTCAAAAGTTTGAATATCGCGAACTACAGTAACCCAAAGGTTCAAACAGCAAATGGCCCCTAACTCGCTCGTCTTACGTTGTCGAGCGGCATTCGTTCGACCGTTTGAAAGCTTACGTTGAGGCAGTTGTTGAACGGTCATTCCTAAAGAAATACTTTTGTTTTTTTTAACCCTTGTCTTACGAACAACTGTGTCTGCAAAAATAATTAATCCCGGGCGATCCCAATGTTGCCCAGCAACAACCGCTCAGAAATGCATGTGTCTTGCTCAAAAAAATAATCCCGGGCGATCCCAATGTTGCCCTGCAAGAACCTCTGAGAAAGGAGCGTGTCAGAAGTAGCGCATGGATAGTGAACTCCGGGCGGGCGCGCGTCATATCGGAAAGGCTTTGAAATACTTTACAAAAGTATCCACTCTTTTACTCTTCCACTTTAAAACACTCACAAACCACTCTGTATTAATAAAACAACTCAACTTTTTTAAAACAGCTTGTTGTCGTTCTGCATAAATTGAACCAATCTACATGCATGTCCGCTTGCCAATACAGCAGAGCGGGAATTTCCAGATTTACGCCTCCAGAACCCAACAAGAGCAAGAGAAGTACGCTGTGGCCGGCGCGATAGCCGAAGAAACCTTGTCTTCTATTAGGACGGTCTTAGCCAACAATGGACAGAAGAGGGAAACAGCCAGGTTAGGTACTTCTTTACGAATTGTCTATCGGCGGAATTGCTAGACATATAATGCAGTTAAATGTTCAACACAGCTACTAACTGAAAGTGCACACTCGTGTCTATAAGAACTTCATAATGCGTCTACAGCAGTGGCAGGCAGTAACGCCAACGCGATCTCATCATCCTGTACTTCCACCATCCCAAGTGTCTCGTTTCAAAAGCACAGTTAATGTTGAATACCTAAAAATTCTATTCACGCAGTCTTATCACAGATTCGAAAGCGCTCTGGAGAAGGCGAGGAAGTCGGGCCTGGTCAAACACTTCGCTGCTGGCGTCAGCTTCGTTCTCATGAGCATGTTCACCTACGCCTCCTTTGCACTCGCCTTTTGGTGAGACTGCGGGAGGGCACGGAGTACACAGTTGCAACATGCAAAGTACCGGGTTTTGCCGAAAAAGCGCCCCCCCCCCCGCAAACGAGGCGCCCCAGGGGCGCTTATTTGGGATGGGCTTTCCAAGTAGAGCGCCCCGGGGGCCGCTTATTTGGAGAGTTCTTTGGATGGGCCTTTGGTCTTGGTTGATTCAGAATTGGGTTGGGTTGATTTGGTTGCGTGTGGAGAATTGATTTGGTTTGATGATTTGATTTGGTTCGTTTTGATTTATTGTGTTGAGCTTGTTCCATAGAAGTGCGAACATAGATTGTTTTCCATTAGCGCCCAGGGGCGCTTATTTGGTTTGATTCTCCGCTCGCCGAAAGTGCCAAAACCTAATTAGCGCCCCGGGGCGCTTTTTCGGAAAAACCCGGTAGTATCCGTATAAATAGACTCTTCTGTCAATAGCGGCATCTTCGCTTGAAATTTAGCCATTAATTCAGGTACGGATCAATCATTGTGGCCGACGACCCCCAGATGTCTCGTGGCGACGTGTTCACGGTACATTCGTGTGGTACACTTGAACAAGTGACGGTTTTAGGTGCAGAGTATACGACTGCATGAACTTGCAGGTGTTCTTCGCCGTCATGACTGGAAGCCAGTCGCTGGGAGTGATCATGCCCAATGTGAGCGGCATTGCCATGGCTATCGGAGCAGCCAAGGCCATTTTGAGTGTCCTGGATAATGTCCGTCCAATGCCGAAAAGACACCTTTACGCATCCTTTTCCAATGGAAGATTTCGTTACTTGCAGACGCCATCGATAGATTCGTACAGTGTGGAAGGCCTGCGACCGACGAAGATCCAAGGCTCCATTTCTTTCCATGGCGTGTCCTTCTCCTATCCCGTCAGGAAAGACGTCCAGGTGCGGTTACCATTGCTATCCTATATACTAAAGCGCAAAACTCTGTTTGTTTGTTTGTTTGTCTGTCTGTGTGTTTGTTAACACGATAACTCTAGACACAGTTGACGGATCGCGATGATCTATACATCAAAAGAACCGTCGTCGCCTAGAATAGAAAACCTCCTATTGTGGACTTTGGCCGACATCTAAATTCCATGAAATTAACGAAAATATCGACTGCACAGTACATTCTGAGCACTAAAGACTGCCTGAGGGTCATTCTCGCAGAAATTTTGCACTGTCGTGTCACGATTCACTACAGAGTTGTCGCTGTGAGACCCTGATGTGTATTTACAGGCACGTGATGTGGCGCAGTACCAATTGTAGGCTCTGGCAGGGGCACGATCTAAAATCGTCATGGCTAATGCCCACTTCCTTTGGGCTATATTCAAACACCTTTGATGTGTATTCACAGGCACATCAGTAGTGTAAGTACACACAGGCACTGGCAGGGGCACAGTCTGAAATTGTCTATGGGTTATTGCAAATATCTATGGTGGTGCACAATGGGTCAATGCATCTTACGACCAGTGGTGGTGTGACATGGGTCTGCGTCTTGTGATCAGTGGTGACATGCCATGGGTCTCGGCGTCTTGCGACCAGTGGTGGTGTGTCATGGGTCTCTGTGTCTTGCGACCAGTGGTGGTGTGTCATGGGTCTCTGCATCTTGCGATCAGTGGTGGTGCATCATGGGTCTCTGCATCTTGCGACCAGTGGTGGTGTGTCATGGGTCTCTGCATCTTGCTACCAGTGGTGGTGTGTCATGGGTCCCTGCATCTTGCGACCATTGGTGGTGCATCATGGGTCTCTGCATCTTGCGACCGGTGGTGGTGCATCATGTGTCTCTGCATTTTAAACTATTGAAGATTGGCTAATGGCAGTCTTCTTTTGGCTATGGACAATCACCTGCGGGCTAAAGGCTCTAGTCCTATATACTATGGCGCCTAAGTCTGTCCGTGTGTTTGTTTGTTTGTGGATCTGTCAACGCCATAACTCTAGACACAGTTGTCGGTACGCGATGATCTATAGCTTAAACTGACCGTCATACACTGTAGTTTTGCACCTCCCATTTTAGAATTTTGACCGATGACTAAATTCCACATTATTTCGAAAATATCGACTGCACCAGTACATTCTGAGCACAGAAGGCACCACACGCTGTGATTGACGTTTGATTTCACACCAAAGGCACTATACAGTGTCATCACTCATGACAGAGTTATCGTTGTGAGACTCCAAAGTGTATTCGCAGGCACTGCCTGCACTGGCAGGGGCACAGCATCAAACTGCTTTGGATCTATGTCAAATGTTTTTAGATCTATCTGAAATCTCCTACGGGCTAAGCCCAAATGTCTACGGGCTAAACCCAAGTATCTATTGTGTATTTACAGGCACAGGAGCTGGTGCAAGCATAAATGCAGGCACTGGCAGGGGCACAGTGTCAAATGGCTTGAGATCTGTCTGATATTCCCTATTGGCTAAACCAAAATGTCTACGGGCTAAACCCAAGAGTCTGTGTATTTACAGGCACTTGAGCTGGCGTGATCCTAAACATAGGCACTGACAATGGCACAGGGTCTAACGACCTGAGATCTAACTGTACTGTCCTGCAGTGCACTGAATTTGATGATTGCGCTATCTCCTTCATGCTCTGCAGATTACCGATATGCTATTGACCATAGAGATTCTACTACGGGCTAAAGGCTCTAGTCCTATATACTAAGCGGCAAAACTCTGTCTGTCTGTTTGTCTGTCAGCGCCATAACTCTAGAGATCGTTGAGAGATCGGGATGATCTATAGCTTAAAATGACCGCCATACACTGTAGTTTTGCACTTCCTATTTTAGAACTTTGACCGATGACTAAATTCCACAATATTTCGCAAATATCGACTGCACCAGTACATTTTGAGCACAGAAGGCACCACAAGCTGTGATAAGACTGCGTGAATAGAATTTTTAGG
>JASAMZ010009332.1:0-77559 GCA_030248115.1 Linhomoeus sp. GSCO2_2 | reverse complement strand
TCATGTTTAGGGTCTACGGTTACCGTTGGTAAGAAGAAGAGAGACCAGACAGGCGTACAGACAAAAAGATCCAGCCGATCGATCAAGCAAAGCGCTCAGACGGCGGAGAAAGCACTCATAGACACCCACCAGATGCGGCTGCCGCTTGCCGTCGTCGTTGTCGTCGCCCCTTCTGCGTCCGTCGTTGTGGTCGTCGTTGTGGTCGTCGTCCTTGTCGCTGCTCTGCTGCTGTTCCTCCTGCTCCGCCAGGCCGCCGGGCACCTGGGAGACCAGCGCTGCCGCTGCGCCGGCCTGCAACATTGGTATATGGTGTGATGTGGTTGCAAAACAAAACTACAGAATGCCGCGGTTGGGACATTCTCTAGCCCAACAAATAGTGCAAGCCATTCTTCTAATGACCAAATTTAGTTGCAGAATCATCCATAGGTGCGATCCAGAATTGGGCCAGGGGGGGGGGGGTCTTTGGGGTTTTGGGGGGGGGGGGTCTCCGGATCAGGAATCCGTTTCCTGATCGGCTAGAAGAGGGGGGGGGGGGGGTAGGCAAATGTACCAAAAAAGTGCCAAAAATTAGCTATTTTTTCTCTATTTTGATGGGAAATTCATAGAAAATGGCCAAAACTACGCAAAAATAGCGACGCAGGCGAAAATTTTGACCAATTTTGGACTGATTTTGGGAAAATTTCCTTAATTTTTCCGGCTTCCTCTGGGTAGGGGGGGGGGGGGGTCCGGCGAAAATTTCTAGGGGGGGGGGGGGGGTATCCGGAATTCCCGTCCGGATGGCCAAGGCTAGGGGGGGGGGGGGTAACCCCCCCCCCCCCCCCCCCCCCCCCCCCCATTCGCACCTATGGAATCATCTGCCGCCACCGCATACAGAACGACTTCTCGGCTCGACGTGAGTGATACAGACGTACGTCAATGCTTTGAAATCACAGTTCTCGATGCAGGACCGTGCAAGGATCAAATGACAGGTAGAATCTTGACGGCAAAAATAATCCAAGGTAATCTTGCAAGCGCAAACTCGAGAAAGAATTGAGATTCGCAAACAAACGCTAAACAAAGACTCACTCCCGTGGCCATCTGGTCGGCTGGCGAGCCCTCCTCTTCCTCCTCCATTCTTCTGTCGTCGTCGTTGGGGTCCTTGCCGCCGCCTGAGGACGCCATTCTTGGTCGGCCCTACAGGTCTGCAATAGCAAAACAAATAATGAGATAGACGACAAAATACGACGATAGACTCTTTGTTGAAAGCACTTGTGATTACAGGCTGTCTGGCACACGAATTTCAGTCGACAAGCTTTGTTCAAGCTCAGAGCGCAACAAGAAACAATGCTTGAGATCAGAGTAGTTGTAGAATACCAAAGCCCACAAAACAATCTTGCTTTCAAACCACAACTACCGCGTCCGCGCTTGCGATTGCTTACCGGGTTCTCGCTCGAGTCCGTCCGCTAAAATCCGCTATTTATGACAGTGCGTACTCTCGGAATTGGCGACGAATTTCAATTTCAATAGATGAATTTGTCGTAACAAAGTCGAGACAATGCAGGGTGACAATTTTCACTCAATTTCCGAATTCGATTCGAATTGACGCGGTACGATTGAAGGGCATTCGCAACACAGACGCTTTCCCACTGAACTGTGCTGAAGATTGAAACAAAGGGCCGACCGACGCAACGATATGTGCTGAATGTATCTGAAAAGAAAATTATTGTTTGCAGTGGGTACTTATTATCTGGGCATTGTGGTCTCCTGGTTGGGCATGACGTTTTCTTTCAAACCCATTCGATGGTAGCAGCATGGGTTTTCATTCAACGCACCTTTTTATAGGAATCGTCCTAAGATTTTCAAATTCCGCGCAACCGTAATTCGCTACTGTAAAGGCTGACATACTGGTATGCCAGGTATTCGAACTCGCCGTATGTAAGCGTTTCGCCACCACCGGCAACAAGTGGAAACAAGCGCAAAGGGTGCAACAACTCTATTCACGATGCAAAGGACCAGCAACCGAGGCTTTCGCTGTGTTTCGTGTGCGCAAGTGATGAACGCGCGAAGAAAGGAAGTTCTTACGCCTTGATTTACCCCATTTACCCCGCCCCCACTGTTATTGCGTGTTTACCTTACTAACTTATGCTGTATTAGGTTAGCTTAGCTCATGCAATATCAGGTCGTGCGTGATCACCTCAAGCAATGACGGCTAAGGCTACGTTGTGCGAATGTCCCTGAACTGAACCGTATCGCGTCGAATCGAATCAAATTCGGAAATTGAGTGAATATTGTCGCCCTGCGTTGTTTCGACTTTGTTGCGACAAACTGACCCATTGAAATTGAAATTCGTCGCCAATTCCAACATGACTGTTAGAAATAGCGGGGTCTTAGCGGCCGGAATCGAGCGAGAACTTGGTTAGCAATGACATTGTTCCTTGTTGTGTTGCGTTCTTAGTTTGCACAAAGACTGTCGAATGAAATTCGTGCGACGGACAGACTGCAGGGAAGAAGCGCCGAAGGATCGGAGTCTCCGACGCGCTTGCGCACCGAAGAAGGCTCTGCAGCTCTACGTTCGACGTCGCGCTCTAAATGGCGCAGACACTGGCGACTGAAGGGTGGTGGCAGTCTTCTGGCCCGTCTAGCCCTGCACCAACCAGCGCTACCCTGTGAAGAACCTTGATGCGATTCGATTGGAGTCCGACGCTTCCACTTCCCTGCGCCAGCCGCACCGCCTTCGCCCTTCCTCGAAGCTCGTAGTACACACTGGCCGCCTCCAAGCACTGTGAGCGCTATTTGTAACTCGTCTATGAACGACTTCCAAGTCCATGAACCCCCCCCCCCCCCCCCCCCCACCCTCAAAGGTTCTTATCTATACCTACGTGTAAGGTTGGGGGGGGGGGGAGATACCTATGTAAGTCAGCTCAGCAGTCAGCACTTACAGTGAAGTGGCACCGTATTCAGGAATCTCTCTATGAATTCGACAACTTGCCTGCCTGTCCGTGGGAACGGCGTCGAACTTCATCTGGCTGGCCTCATGGGAAACTGCCTGGAACTCTGCCTGCCCATCGACGGTGGTGGGAAGTGGAAACATCTCTTTTGACCCGCTGACTGGCTGCCTGAGGAGAGAGAGGGGCCCAGGGAGGCGAAGTGCAACTACTACTACTGCACCGGAAGAAGCAGAAATCTCAAGAAAGAATTACCCAAGTGTTCGCGATCGCGATACGCGCCACATTCCTACAGAATAGATCATTAAAGAACCGTGTGCTATATGAAGGGACGGCCTCTGTGCGTCCCATTTGTGTCCATGTGCGTGTTTATGTATATGACGACGCCGTTTGATAAGGAGAGTAAGAGAGGGAGCCGCTCTCCGCCCAATGGGAGTGGAGTGATTGAAGGCGCCTGTGATATGAGAGGGAGCCAAGTATCGGCAGCATTTGTGAGAGTGGGAGTTAGAGGGCGACTAGGGTGCGCGATTTGTGGCGTCGCTCGACTGCTGTGCTTGCACGCATGCACGCTATCTGTGTGACTTTCAGTTGGTTTCTATTGCATCAGCTACTTTTGTTTCAAAACTTTGTTCGGCGCGCGTCGTTTCGCGTTGCTGAGCTGGCTCGCGAGTAGGATACGGTAGCTATGTAGCTTCCATGCTCACTTGGCACGGGCGCGGAACTCTGTCGCATGTGTGTTGCACGGGGCATCCTTTGCAGGACTGGATCACACGGGAGCCATTGTGGTTTGCCTGGGTACCGTAGCACATCGCACTCTCAAGTCGCCCTCGCGTGCAGTACTCCGGGTGGAATGTTTCTGGGGAGTGTCCGAGTGAGTGGGCGAGCTAACAACCCGGCAAGCGGCCAGCGTCGGGACCTGCACCACTAACACCTGCTTCGGGTTACGGTACTGGCGGCCTCCACTAACTGGGGAAGGAGAGGAGGAGACGTCGAGAGGCCAGTACGGTCTCAGGTATGGCCTTTTGATGCTGTTGTGCGCTGTCTTACGTACGGTAGAAGAAGCGCTGCACTTTAAGGAATACCCCTTCCCTTTCCGGCAATTTTTTCGTCCATTTGCCACTTTCTGCGCAGTGGATATTGAGTATCTTTCAGAGAATAGTTAAGGAATAAGCTTACATTACAGAACGAGATTATTGGCATGGATATTTTCGACGTGAGGTATTCATGCCACCTGCTGAGATCTGTTCAGTTCAGATGACTATGTTTCACGTCATGAACCCGTCGCTAGTCATACATATGTGTAGAATTTCGCTCCGTGTATGTACGCATCTCAATTTGTTGTGGGTTGAATAACATGCGTGCTTGTTCTTCGTGCCATATTCCTCCGTTTTGCTTTATATGCGTAGTTGTCCTCACGAAATGGACTTGAAAAATAGCAATGCTTGGCATACGGCCTTCGCCCTTTTGCGTTCGTCAAAACAAAACATGACAAGAGGTTTAATCCGTGTAAACAGTGCAGGCGCCCGCTTGTGCAACACTCAATATGCATCGTGCACATCACCACACGTGCACTCGCATTCAGTTCCCATCTGTTCAATAAACATCAGTATACAATTCCTGTGAACAGTGCAGGTTTCCCTTTGTGCAACACTGCATGTGGATTGTGCATACCACCACACGTGCCGACATTCATTTCCCAAGCTGTTCCATAAACACCAGTATATAATTCCTCTATTCAAATGTTCTGGGGTTCCACACAGATACTGATTCGTAGAAATGGTTTTACACATAAGTACTGTAGTACATTTGCATATAATGCACACATTTCTGTTTCCGCACATCTCTTTTGTGTTCGCCCGAGATAGGGGAAATTTCTTGGTTTTCCGGCGGCAAATTTAGAATTTTTTGTTGAATTTGGTGCAAAATAGTCCCCAATTTCCCAAATTCATGCCCAACGTGACGAAACCACTACCCGGCTCCACAATTTCCACTGAAAGCCCACTTTCGCCTTCCAAATTTGCGGAAAGTGAAGTCGTGAGCATTTTGCAGAAAACTGTTGAAGAAGTCATTTCAATGACCAGTGCCGACACTTCCACCATTCCCCCGATGGAGGAGCCGATGGAGGAGCTGGAGGAGACCATTCCCCCGATGGAGGAGCAGGAGAAGGACCTGGTGGAGACCGAGAAAGACCCTGTGGAGCCCACTGAAGCGGCTGAGACCGACGCGGACGCCGCCACCACTACCGAAGTCGCGCAGAACGTGAGTACATTTTGGGTGCTACTGGCAATGTTCTTTCTTCGCACCACGCACCGCCACAGTGTGATTCGTACGTCCCCTCGTATTGTTTCAACGCTAGAGTAAGACAACATCGGCTCTCGAACAACCTACTCAAGCGTGCGTCTACGATTTGCGTCCACAACATGGTTACATACTGAGTACCACCCATTCGATCTATTCCCCAACTGTGTATTCTAGTTTGACCATATTGATTGGTGAACACTGATAGCATCAGTGCAACGAAGATTCTCATAGGTGATTCATATCGCTATAGGTTGACGACGTTGACTCGGTGGCTCAGGCGTTCCAACAGCGTCCACCGGATGATAGCATCGAGGATTTTGAGGTTAGTTACCCTGGGTGGTTCATTTCAACCAAGTACTTTGGTCTATATGCATGCTAAGAGGTTCACTAGAGCCAATTGACTTGAACAGCACGCATACTTTCCAGCTTCCGGGGATGTTCGCGTGCGGAGTGCTGCCGGCCGACAACGTGCCCGATTGGGCGGCTCCGGCCATGCTGGGACGCAAAAATGGGCTGGTGATCCATGGGGATCCCTTCGCCGAAATGCATCGCGCGATGAACGACGAGTCGGCGGCCTTGGACTTCTTTGCGGAGATCGTGAGTATCCAATGTTGATCAGACACGTTACAGTATTATGACGTTGCTTCCTCTACACTGTTCCAGAGTTTCGACGTGATCGACGACGCGCGAGCCAGGGACTTCATGGACCCAGAGTGCTACGAGGTTGTAATCCATTGGATGTTATTGACGAGTATTGATGGTGTTTATTACCTGATTCTATCTTACAGGACTGCTTGCGAACGGGCAAGAATTTCTTCATCGACGTCAAGTCTGCCGACTCGTACGCGATCATGAAGCACAACAACCCGAAGCAGCGCCTCAACATCAGAGACACGACCAGACTTCCACGAATCCAGAATCTGGACGTCTCCACCCAGTCGAAGGCGCAAGCGGCGTGTCGTCGGGTATGTCTCAGATGGTGCACAGAGTTGGCACTGACAGTAGTGGTACATACATCGTTATAGGGCTACGCCTATTACACCCTTGTCGACCACGGCGGCGTTCTGCCAGTGGGTCAGGCCGTGGAAGTTCTCGACAACGGCACTTTCTTCCGAGGATCGGTCATCCGCTTCGCCATCTCCGAGGCTGGAGAGATGTTCTACCAGTGCGCCTTCAGGGACGTCGACAAGCCCGACTACTGTGTAAGTGCATCATGGATGTTGCTCATGAGTGCCTAGAATCTCTGCGTTGAATAACATGGGTGCATCTTGCGCTTATCATTTACCTTGTTGCAGTACTACTCGCGCACGTTGGTTCGAATCGCGCGCCCCGAGGCTCCGCTGCTCCCCGGCCCACTGAGCAAGAGCAAGCCCCTGATCAACATCGCTCAGGAGGTGCGCAACAAGGCCGCTCCAGGGGTCCTCATCGTCATGGAGCCGATCGGAGGAGGAGACGAGGAAGTGGTGATCGACTCGGTCGATCTCACCCGAAAAGTGCTCTTCGTCATCCGCAAGAGCATGTGCCTGGATGAGGTCTCGTTCTACGCCGTGAAGCGCATCGGCAAAGTCAACAGGTGAGCTGCTCATACGAACGTTTCTACCAGTCTGCATATGTCAAGCTGTGTTTATCAGGCACACTCCGACGACCCGCTATTGCTCCTTCCGCTACGACCCAGCTGCCGGCAAGGAAATTCCAAATCGAATCGACTTCGACCAAGACGCCTTCACCACCATGGTCTACACCGCGTTCGAGCGAGAGAAGGCTGAGTGAGTGACTAGACTAATGCTTCCTTGCTATCAGTCTCACTTGTGCACATTTTACATCTACACTTCCATATAGAGCGGAAGAAGAGGCCATGAAAGCTATGAAGGGCAAGAAGGGCAAGACGGGCAACGGCGCAGACACAGGTGCCGCCACCGGGGCGGCGGATCGCAACGGAAAGACGAAGGGTGCCCGCAAAGGGGAGAAGGGAGCCGGGAAGCCAGCCGGGAAAGGCGCCGCGAAGAACGCTGCCGGGACGAGCGAGGAGTGAGTATTACCCAACTCTGTGAATACTGTTCATCAATCTTCGCCATACCTGTACGGAAGAAGGCAAACTTCATTTAGACTGGTGATCAAGGTCGCCAAGGCCGTCGGGGAGACCCTAATGCACGACTTCTTCGAGGCTTCGAGTGGTCAGATGGGGTCGATCAAGATTGGTCTCGTCACTCTCCAAGCCCGCCTGGATGAGCGAGAGAAGGCCCTGACCGCCTTGGAGAGAGCGGTGACCGCCAACGCCAGGGTCTTCCTGGAGACCATGCAGTCACTTCTGAAGACCGTTGGTGATGGAGAGACTGGAATGAGCAAGGCCACCTCCAACTTGGTCTCGGCCACAGCGGTCATGAAGGAGGTGATGGAGATGCTGCGCCGCGCCACCTCTGAGATGGTACATGCTAAGCACGATTGCTTTGTATTTCTGTTTGGCGATTGCTTTATACCATACCAACCATCCGTGTCAGATCTCCAACATGTTGGCCACGCGGCCTTTCCCCGTGGAACACCTGTCCGACGTCGACGACTTCGCCAGCATCAATGTCGACCAGCTCATGGGCCACGTCCTGTCCGACTCCGGTGGGCAACAGCAGCCTCTGCAGCACCAGACCACTGTCACGGTTCCCAATAGTTGGATGGCGTGCGCTCAAGGCCACTCGTTTGGACGAGGAGACAGCGGCACAAGTACGCTTCTTGTTTCGATTGGATTTCTTTCACTGAACTGTTCTCGTCTCCATTATACGTACGCTGAACGCGTTTGATGCTGGCTCAGATATTTGTTCTGGGGTGTCACAGATTGTTACTTCTCATTGACCACACTTTATTGTTACTTCTCTCCATCAGACACTTCGGGTGCCAGCGCCAACTCGCGACGAGACAGTGGTCAGGAATCGCAGCCAAGCGGCAGCGGTAGTCAGCCCGTCCCCTCGAGCGGCGACATCGACATCGACTTCACTTCACAGCTGCTGAAGTTCCAGTCGACAGACATCTACGCGACCGCTGAGAGAGGTGCGCCTCGTTCGTGGTCTTGGTTACACGATTACCATGACTCTACATGATGAGCAACTTCAGCCTTCATTTCGGAGAACGAGATGCTGAGCCACATCAAGGAGAACTACTGCAAGGGATACAGCATCAGGGCTATCTTGGACAACTGCTGCGTCACTGTCGCCAGAGTGGAGCAATCGCGTCGCGCCAAGGCGACTGCCATGGAGGGCGGAACCAAGGCCGACGGCAGCGAGAATCGCAACGCTGAGGACGACGTAAGCACACTCTAAGCCATGAGATATACACCAGCAAGAACCGTTTTCAATCTGACTGATGGTTTTAGAGAGCCATCCTATTCGGAAACTTCCCCTCCTTTTTCTCAGTGGGAAGCAGCCTCCTAACTAGGCGCGCCACTTCAGAGCTCACTATATCACAGGGTGTAGAGGAGGCCTCTTTCGGAGTTCTCGTTTCGAATGGCGATGAGTACCTTCTGGTGTGTCATGATCAGACGGCGATACAGAAGGCGTTTCGCAGTTCTCTGCTGTCAACCATTGGAGATAAGGCAAAGCTGAACTACAAAGATCCAGTCTTGATTGCGCACGTGGCTGAGAACGCCTTGGTGAAAGGGTTCTGGCAGCTACTGCTGAAGTGCTTTTCCAAGGAAAAGAGGCCGATCACTCTGAAGAGTGGGCTATTTGTGACGTTTGTATACGACCAACCAAGTCGACATTAGTGCAATTGTACTACTGCAGAGTTGCCGACTCAACTCTACAAAGTCAAACCTGGGGATATTGACTTTGGACTCTCGAGACTGATTAGAAAGCAAGTTGAACCGGTCCGAACGGTGTGTCGCATCGTCTCCGAGGCGCTAATCTGCACTGAATTTGTCAGTTTCAATTTTAATTTCACGGCGGCAAAACTTGAACTATGCTGGTGTGTATTTCATAGGCTTGCTTGGCGAGGGTGATGCACTGTGCCCTCGGTAAGCTGCGTGACACTATGCGCAAGCACAAGTCCTTTCACACCCGACAGGCTCGCAAGCGACGTTCGGACAACTCGGGCGACGATAGCGACGCCAAGCGAGGTGCGCCATGGTCGGCTTTGCGAACTTCGTATTGACTGTTCCATATGGGATTAGTTTCAGCGCGACGAGTGGCGCCCGCATCCGACATCTCGGCTGAACTTGCGGCGATGCAGCAGCAGGAGTGGGCGACTGTCGACACCGAAGAGCGTAAGAGCAGCATCGATGAACATAAAACTAATCCAGATGTAGTTCTAACTTATGTTGTCGGCGTTCAGGCAGAGGCAGGAGCGCTGAACGAGACGCCGACCCCGACAAGCGAAACCCACGACGAGACACGTCGACCACCGGTGCAGTACTTTGTATCTCCAGATATATGCAACTTCTTCGCGTTTGACATGCTGCATCACCATTCCTACGGCTTTGCAGTTCGTCGCGAAGAGAAGCAGCAGCGTAAGAAGACCAGGAAGGAGCGCTACCAGGGCTTCGTTCTGGACCAGGCGAAGGAGTGTTCGCGCCCACAGCGCCACGCCTACTGGGAATACCAGGGAGCCAGAATCGAGAAGGAGTTTCTGGAGAACAAGAAACGACAGGTATCCATTGTAGACAATGGCCAACACCGCTGCGAACCAGGCTATTGCCAAGAGGATTGACTGTGCAGGAACAAGAGCGAGAGCGCACCAAGGCTGCCGAGAAGAAGCGCGACGAGAAGGAAGCCGCTGAAGCTGCCGCCAAGAAGGCGGCGGAGGAGAAGGTCCGCAAGGCCGACGCCGAGAAGAAGGCCGCGGAGGAGAAGGCCCGCAAGGCCGACGCCGAGAAGAAGGCCGCGGAGGAGAAGGCCCGCAAGGCCAACGCCGAGAAGAAGGCGGCGGAAGAGAAGGCCAGGAAGAAGGCGCAAGAGGCCAAGAAGGCGCAAGAGGCCAAGAAGGCGCAAGAGGCCAAGAAGGCGCAAGACGAGGAGGACAGAAAGCGCCGCGAGAACGCCAAGAACATAGACGGGGTTACAAGCAACGCACACGATAGTTTGCACTAATGTTTTCCAAACAGTGAAATGTACAAGCATTCTAACATCAACCTATAAAGGTAGCTATGTACCAATACTAGTAGGGTATCGTCAGGCGCGTGCTAACCAATGATCTACTCAGGAATCGGAGGCCGCCGAGCCCTCCGCCGGGCCGAGTTCCACTTCGACGACCCACGCTCCTCTGACCAAGATTCCGCCGGCTCTGCTGAAGAACAAGGCGCTGATGGCCAAGTTCTATCGCAACGTGCAGTCGAAGAGGAACGAGTAGCATAGCACGAAAGCGATAGAAACCCCGTTGACCCAACTGTGTCCTCTGCATTTCTTTTGCACTTTTTACTGTTATCGCTCGATTCGGTGCTCTCGCAACCTACTTTCCACTGCTCAACATTACCATTTCTCTTCATTTCACTTCGTGTGCACTTTTCGCGTGTCGGTGCCTTCTAGACGTGGTACAATCTCCCGAGTTATCCGCGCCACTACCCCTTCCCATTCCAAGTACCCCCAGTGCGATGCTGTGGTCTTCATTGTTCGGTCGGTAGGTAGACTCTCAAGTATCGGTAGATACGATTCGTGCTACTTCCAGTGAGCTTCCGTGCTACTTGCAGCACTCCCGAACGATCTCCACTTCTACTACTGTTTATCGTACGTTGCCGTGCGCCATTATGTCGTTGGTATCCGCAGCTACCGTATTCCTTTACATTTCGGTATCACTCTCGCCCAGCTATACAGAGCGGGCCGCGAAACACCTCTTCTCTCATTTCTCTTGGCAGCTGTTCTCGAATACCGTAGCCGGGTTGCAGTACACGTCACTGTCGATCTCGCGATTACCTTTGGTCATTTTGGTGCTTCGATAGAGCTTCCATGTCCGACTGTCATTTGTGTTCGGGTCAACGGTGGTCGATTGGCGAAATAGACGTTCGTTGCAAGATGTCACTGTTTGAGAATGAGAAACGTGCCTCACGATGTTCTTGTAAGCCGTTCAATGCCCACATGCTCTTCGTTTGGTTTGAATACATCACTATATGGCAGTAGCGAGTACCGTAGCTACTCACCGTCGTGGTGCACGCAGCGCAGACCGAGTGGAGCACCACAGAGATGGACTTCGAGACTAAGTACAAGGCCGCCAAGAAGGAGAAAAAGAGCGCTCTAAAGGAGGTCACTACCCTCCAAGAGAAAATCGTCACTCTGGAGAGGGATAAGAGGGACATCGCTTCTCAGTTGCAGACAACGAACGCGAAGTTGGATCGGTCCGAGCGGGTGAGGCTCGTTTCCAACGATTGTAGGTGCGCTGTGTGCTGCTGTATGAACTTCATTGGAGCGGTTGGAGGTACAGCATAGCTACGTTTAGGAGTTGGTAAAGCTGCAAGCGTCGACAGCCGACAGCATTAGCAAGCGACTAGATGGAGAAGTCGAGCTGGAGAAGGCGAAGGGCGACGTGGCGCAACTTCAGGAAATCAATGAGGGCCTAACGGTTTGTTCTCTGTGTGAGACCAGTACACATCCATACAACATAGTCCACGAGAAACACGGTATCTAGACGACCCTGCTCGAGCTCCAGACCGAGCTGGAAGCGGCCGAAAAGAAGCTGCCTCCCACCACAGACAAACGGAGAAAGCGCAAAAATGTGAGCGCTGCTGAGGCCGCCAAGAAGACTGGCAAGAGGAAGGAAAGCGCCGCGGCTCACATCAACGCCAACCGTTTGGGGAAGGAATATCGAAGGAAGGCCATCAAACAAGTGTGACGTTGATTGTGTGGTATCATAAATGGAGTGGATATCAATATTGATACATATCGATACAATACAGGCATGGCATGAAAAGTACCTACGCTGCTGAGGGTTCATAGGTCACACAGCGACTACTTCAGGTGCGCAGGCCATATCAGCTGTTGTTCGTGCCAGGGGCGAAGTTGTTCACGTTCGGGAAGGAACGTGGGTCGGACCTGCGAACGCAGGGACAGTTTCTACTGCCACGAGTAGTGTTGGCCTCGGCTGAGAAGCAGATCAAGAAGTGTCTAGACGGTGTCTACGACACCCCCGACGACCAACTGAGCGACGACTACCGTGAGTGGCGGGACTCGGAGCAGGGACGCCAGAAGATCGCAGTCAAAGAAATGACCGCCGGTTGCTGCTATCTATTCGTCGACGGGACCTCCAAATACGGCCCTTTCTACCATAACGGTTTGACTTTCCTGAAGTGTTATCATGTACACGAGTGCTTTTCGTGTATGTCGCCCTGTTTGGCGGCGCTTGTGCGAGACGACGTGAGTGCACTAGGTCCGTCACATTTAGGGTGGAAACCCCACAAGCCTCATGGGTGCAAGAAGCTCACTTTCGACGAGCTGCTCGAGCGGCAACCGCTGTATTTCCAGGAAGCATTCAAATTCGGCCTCCACCACTCGAAGCTGTTGGAAGCGTACGACAAAGAGATCGCTTCAATCCCAGACTCGGTATCACTTCTTCTACTGCTATTGATAAATGTCAAGTACCTCTATGCACTGATGTGTTTCAGAAAAAGAAGAGGAAGGAGAAAAAGTTGGCGCACATCGAGGAGCAGAAGTTCCACTTGCTGGATTCGACCATCGTAACCGTGCAACTCAACTTGCACAGCAAGTCGGCGAAAGCTTCAGACGCCTCGAGACAGAAGAGGTGTAGAATCGAAAAGAAGATGGACTTCCTCGACAGAGAAGACCCTCCCAGCGACGAGGAGCGAGAAGAGAGTGGCCTGAGTTCGGGATTCTTGTTCTACTTATGCTGAGGAGTTGTACGGTCTCTGGCTCTGTGCACAGGTACTCATAATTCCAGCGCACTTGGAGATGGCCTACGACGGTCACAAGGACTCTTCGGACGACGAGAACCTGCGAAAGGAAGATGGGAAGAAGCGCAGGAAGTTGGTTTGACCCATACAGTATGACGTTGGTATGTATGATGTTGATGCAACTACAAAACCACAACATATAGACCACAAGTGTCACTGTCATACACAACTATCATACAACACACAACTATGCTTCTTTCATAGGAAGCGCCCAACTGTGAGATACATCATGAAGAAGTTTCCCGTCCAGGGCAGGCAGTACCCGGATCAAGCGAGCGACAGTGACAGCGACATCAGTGGTACGTGTATATATGCATATATTTGGTACTATATAGACAAACAAGCAGTGAACACAAAGAAGTTTATATGCTTACAGAAGGGGATGAATCGGCCTCTGGCGGGAGTAGCGCTACCAAGCCTAAGCAGACGCAAGCCAAAATTAAAGGTAAAACAAGAATGCTTATGACGGCTAGCATATGTGTAATGGCGTTTGAGCTCTGCCAATATTCCAGCGCCACAGAACAGCAGGACTGGGCAGGACACGAGTCGCAAAGCAACGGCGGCGACAAAAGGTACTATGTGCGGTCATTGGATGGGGATTATGACTTGAAGTAGAAGCATCTAACTCTGCAGGGAAGTCGGCCTCTCCCAAGAGATCGCCGAAGAAGCGCGCCGTCATCACTTCCGATTCGTCCGAAGATGAAGAAGAGGACGAAGAGGAAGATGGCGAAGAGGGCGACAGCGTCTCAGACAACACCTCGGCATCCTCGGTGAATAATCGCGTCGCCGCACCGAGTGGCGTGGCTTGGATGTTAAACAGTAGTACTTTAGAGTCGGTTCTTCAACAACCCAACCGAGCGCCGCAACAAGGACACTGTTCAACAGTGGAAAAAGAAGATGAGGCGACGAGGGAAAGAGGTGTAGATGAAGTGGATTGGGGAACAGAACAGAACAGAACAGAAGCGCTGTCAACATTCTTTGTCTCTTCATTGGTCTTTCTTTCCTTGTTTGTCGACGTAAGCATTCGTGTGTGTGTGGCAGTACCGGCAAAAGTGAGCTGCATCGCGTGTTTATCGTGTTCGTCGGAAGTCGCGTCCGTCCATGGCAGTAAATGGTCACTCCATAGTAGTGTTTTTAGTGCGACAATCATCAGGCAGTCTTATGCTGACTTGGTCTTACCTGAAGGTGCTAGGAAAACACCATTTATGTCGGTGTGTAGATTGGCAGAGATGGTTCGCCGACAGAGAAGGAGAGCAGTCCTGGAGACTGATATGGTCGACTCTGACGTCGACTCTGGGGATGATGGAGAAGGAGATGCCTACGAAATCGAAAACGAAACTCCAAACACAGTCAGTACTCATCTGTGGTGTACGTACACAAATATTTGACGTTAATCTCCATGCTACGTAGGTGACGGAAGATCCAGAGGCTGACAGACTCATGAAGCCCGTTCCCAAAGGGTTCCACTGGACAAAACGGACCTTTCACAAACCGAAGGATATGGAATTCAAACCCAAATGCAAGTTGGGCAATCAACAGGACTACTCTAAGTGAGGTCCTTAGCGGTATGTCGCAGTCCTTAGTTAGAGAAATATGATTGTGGAGCGCTTCAGTCACCGACTGCTGTCCCTGTACCTGATGAGCTTCGGCACCTGCTTGGATAGACTCATGCGGTGCACCAACTACTACGGTAGCCGGTGGTACACGGGCAGGTGGGTGGAGCTCACCAAGCCTCGATTGCTGAGGTTTCTCGCCGTTCTGGCCCGAATGGATGAAGTGGAAAGAGGCAGTATCAACGAGTACTTCTCGAAAAAAGATCCCGATCCAGTCATACAGAGCATTGGTGTGAGCCGCACCCAATTCTGCATGATCTACAATTCTCTTCGGGTGTACACCCCTGAGGAGGAAGTCGATAAGAGCCACCGCCTGTATAAGGTCAAGACCTTCCTGGAGGAGTGCGTCAGGGGCTTCCAACTGCTCAGAATGCCTAGTTCTCCAGAGATGAGTCTCGACGAGGAGATGACTCAATTCGAAGGGAGGTGCGCCATGACAGTCGTCATAAAGGTGACCATTGTGGCGGCACCCTCCTTTTTCACGATGTACTGTAGCGCCAAAGTAAACCCTCGTCCAGGGCAAACCAATCGAAGAGGGGCTCAAATTCTACGCCCTTTGTTGTCCCGAGACGGGGTACATCTTCTCCGTCAAGCTGCACAGCAACCAGCCAGAGCCGCACGAAGAGTATTGGAAACGAGTCGTGGCGATCGTCTATGACATCTTGTCGGGAGACTCAATCGAAGGCAGTTTCAACTTCTTGGACCAGGGATTCTGCGTAAGACAGGCAGATGAGTGCTTGGGCTTGGGCTCTTAGGCTTAGGCTTAGGCTTAGGCTTAGGCTTAGGGTTAGGCTTAGGCTTAGGCTTAGGCTTAGGCTTAGGCTTAGGCTTGGGCTTAGGCTTAGGCTTAGGCTTAGGCTTAGGCTTAGGCTTAGGCTTAGGCTTAGGCTTAGGCTAAGGGCTTAGGCTTAGGCTTAGGCTTAGGCTAAGGGTTAGGCTTAGACTTCATCTTATGGATGCGTATTTCACAACCGTTTGCTTAACAGTTCAATGGCCAGATGAATGCACCACTTGCAGGTGACCGTCGACAAGTACTACTCGAGTATTGAATTGGCTATCGGACTTCAGTCTAGAAACACCTATCTCCACGGCTCCTTGCGTAGTGGCCAGAGGAGCTACCTGCCGAAATTCGATGTGGCAAGTTTCAATAGGGGCGACTACAAAATCTTGCAAAGCAACGATGGTGATTAGTTTGTGTACATAGGTGTCTTACGATGTAATCTACTAATGTTTAGTTGGTCGCTGTGTAGGAAGCCTGACCTGCTACGGATGGTTGGACAACTCCTTTCTCATGATCCTGTCAGCTCGGACGGATATTTCTGCCGATTGCCAGCCGGTGTACAGGGTGGGCAAGGGAGCCAATGGAGTGTGCTACCGACTCTGTCTGGCTCGCCCAGATTCAGTGGGGTGGTACAGTGGCCGGATGGGTGGAGTCGATCGGAAGTGAGTTTATTGTGTGGATACAACCTTTGTATCACTATCTATGATCAATTCCCATGTTTCATAAATATGTCTCTATTTAATCAGCTACACTATTCCAGCGATCGGCTCGTCCAGTCGCGGAAAACCCACCACAGGTCGAAGCGGTGGTTCCTCAGTGGGGTGATTCTGCAAGCCTCAGATTGGCACGTGAAAAACGCCGCCACCATAGTGGGCGAATACGACCCCAAGTTCAAGAACTACATGGCGAAAGAAGCCTTCCGAGAGCAGCTGGTGGAATTGGCCGAATCACTGGAAGCTGAGGAAAAAGAAGAGTCTAAGGCAGTAGCCGTAGTGAAGAAGCGCACCGCGATGAAGCGCAAGCACACCTACGACGAAATGCCGTCCACCCCCCCTAAGAAGCGCAGTAGGAAAGAGTTGGAGGTAGACAGATTGGACCGCAAGAAGTACCACGAGTTTCTGTTCTGGAAGAGTAGACGACGGTGCAGGGTTTGTCAGAGCAAGGTCGACTCTTACTGCTACCACTGCGGTTTATTCCTGTGTGTGAATAGTAAGAGAACGTGCTGGGCCGAGTTTCATAACGTCTCTGATCTTGACTGGTAGAGAAGTGCGCGTCGCTGTAACCGTGGGTTTTGAATGGAAATCCGATCGCGTCGTCAGTAGTGCTACGAAGTAGGAGCAACAAATGCGGTGGCTTCGACTGACGCGACTGGTGACCCAACTTCCACTAGTGTTTTCGTTGCTAAATTGTGTCAAGTATGTGTCGGTGTTTGTCAGTGTACCTGAAAACTATGGAAGAGATAAGCACCACTATAAATGCGTTTGTAACAATTAGAGGCTCATGTAGAGCAAACATCTATTCCATCGACAACAGTCAAATCGAATCGTGAGCGTCGTGGTTGCGTGGTTACTATCAATGAACATGTGACACGGGTTGGATACCATAAGTGCGTTCTAAAGGCCGCATATGAAGAAGCGCAACGAACACGACTAGTCGTAGAAAGAAGTGAATAATCAAATAACACGCATACAAATTATGAAATCGGCAATTTTCATCCTTTGGACGCCTGTTTACGGTGGGGGTCAAATTTGGTACTGCCGGAAAGGGAAGGGATACGGTACCTCAGCGAAGTTCTATCGCCATTCGTCTATAGGTCTCGACTATAGGTCTATTCGTTTCGTCTATATAGACCTATAGACCATTCGTCTATAGGTCTATAGCGGATAGGTCTCGACTCACTGATCATTCAGCTGAGAGGTTCCGAAGTTCAAAAGTTTGAATTGCGCGCGCTACAGTAACCCGAAGGTCGAAACGCAAAACGGCTCTAGCTCGTTCGTGTTACGTCGTAGAGAGGTGATCGACACGTCATGTGAAAGCTCTCGACGTGCTCTTTCATGCGGCCGCAAAACGTTTTTCAATTACGCAAACACGCACCGCGGAAAACGCCATTTTCGGCATTTTGACGCTAAAATCGCTCTAACGCGCTCAACTTGCGTTGTAGAGAGACGATCTCTAGCTTTTTGGATAGCTCCCGACTCACTGATCATTTGTTCTCCCATTGGTCAAAACTCAAAAGTTTGAATTTCGCGAGTTACAGTAACTCGAAGGTGCAAAAGCGCAAAACGGCTGTAACTCGCTCGTCTTACGTGGTAGAGTGGCAATCGACACGCCAGGTGAAAGCTCTCGACGTGTTCTTTCATGCGGCTACAAAAGTTTGCTTAATTACGCAAACACGCACCGCGGAAAACGCCATTTTCGGGATGTTGACGCTAAGTTCGCTCTAATTCGCTCAACTCGCGTCGTAGAGAGACTATTTGAGCTTATTGGATAGCTCTTGACTCAATGATCAATCGTTCTCCCATTGGTCGAAACTCAAAAGTTTGAATTTCGCGAGTTACAGTAACTAAAAGTGCAAAAGCACAGAAAGGCTCTAACTTGCTCGTCTTACGTCGTAGAGCAGCAATCGACACGTCAGGTGAAAGCTCTCGGCGTGCTCTTTCATGCGGCAGTAACAAATTTTCAATAACGCAAGCACGCACCGCAGAAAACGCCATTCTCAAGATTTTAACACTAAGATTGCTCTTTGCTACATACAGAAGTGCGACACGGTTTGATTGCTCGTAGTGTACTCTTTTGTAAGTTTTTGTCACTTTTTTAAAAGCGTTGCTTGAAAGAGGGGTGTTCTTGCTCTAAAAACCAAATCGCGGGCGAAATCAATATTGCTATGCAATACCCTCTTGCGAAGGGGGAGCTCGTGAAGCGGAGCATGCGGGCGATGAACTCTCGCACTCTCTGCAGAAAGAACGCAACTCTTTGCAATGTCAGTCAGAATACAAACTCAACTTTTTAATACCGGAGCTTGTTAGCACTCCGACTTGAAAAGGCGGAGTGCTATAGTCGGGGACCAGAATTCATAAATCTCCCCCCTCCCCCCCCCCCCAAGATTTTTCGCGCGTGCTTCGTCCGATTTGGACGCGGTTTTTTTTAATCGACAGCTCTCGAGGGATAGTAGGTGTGGACGCACCTTCGTTTTTTTCGCGTAGTGGAAAAATTTTGAGAAAATTCAAAAATTCGAATTCTGTAGTACATTGAAAAGCGTTCTCCATCCATAATTTTCGCAATGCTTGACCGATTTTGGTGATTTTTGGATATGTTATAGTCCTCGACAATATCTAGCCCGGAAAAGAAGCCTCAGCTTCCTAGGTGGTCCCACGCGGAAGTTATGGCCGAAAGAAAATTTCAGAGGTGTGAAATTTCGGTGTAAAAAATCGAGTTGTGAGATTCCGGTGTAAAATCGTTCTAAGATGCAATTTCCCGGAAGCGCCAATCGACTTGCTATCGTTTGGCACCAAAATCGTCGAGATCGGCCATGTACACCTCCAGAAACGTAGGTCCAACGACCGGCGATTTTGACCGATTTTCGACACTTTTCGACTTTCGACTGCATTTACGCTCGAATGCGACTCTTTATGGCAAAATGGGCTGCACCACGTGATTCCCCGTCGAAAAGTGATACGGAACCGATTTTCAAAAATATTTTTTCGGCTACCGTATCCCCGGCCGCGTCCCAAATTCGCATTTCCACCTCAGTGGGCAAAATCACTGTTGGAGTCGATTCTGGTGCTTTCGAGGGCGCTGATTCCGAATATGGCACTCGTTTTGCGATGCGGACCAGGATTTGCGACTTTTTGTCGACAGTTGGGGCACCTTAACCATGTGTTGTCGAAACCCTAAGCGTGATGATTCTTCGGTGCAATATCCAGTTTCGGGTATTCTGCGCTGTAGACGAAGTCGGCACTGGTTCTGCGCTGCAGACAGACGAAGGCAGCACTGGTAAGGCAGTTCTGCTGTGCGCCGGCATTTGTTGGTGCGGGAAATTTGATTTCCGTATCGCGTCCTCTAAAGTCATGTTCGGGCGGGATTAGCTGTGAATCTTTGTGTGGTGTAAGTGCCTATTGTACACGGTGTGCAATCGCTTTGTGTGTTTTCGTCAACTGTTCTCTCTCTCTCTCTCTGTTTTCGCGCCCATGTGTCTTGTAGTAATACGTTACTGCAGTGCGCAAGTATTCTCCGTATAGGGTTAAGTCGCTGCAGTAATTGGTTCGTCTTTGTTTCCGTTCCCCGCTCTTTCGTTCCCACGCTCTGCTGGCGCGGACGCTCGATTGCATAATCGGGTTGAGCGCGTCAGCGCTCAACCCAATTTGTTCGGCCGGGGGCCAGTGCGCCCCCGGGGACTAGGGGTTAGTACTACGTCATATAGGTAGACTTAACCGATCGGGCTGAAATTTTCACCATAGATGTTCATAGTAACAAGAAGTATTGTGCTAAAATTTCAGCCAGATCGGTTGAGTGGTTCCCGAGATATTAAACAAAAACTCTCGAAAAATTCCCCGATCTTCGTCTGATCGCAAGGTTTTCGGCCTCGTTCTCGCGAACGGTACTAGCTAGGGCAGTGGTTTATGGCGCGTTAGAACCGCCCACTAACCGCATTTATTATGTTAAAAAATCACAGAGATCGGTTGAGTATTGCGGTCGTAGGCCCCGATCAAAAAAATGGTCAAAATTTTGGCTAAGTCCCGCTCAAGACGGCCGAGCTCTGCTGGTGCATGCTGGGGCGCCAATCGAAGTGCTCCCCCAAAATACACTATGGGGTGATCAAAAGTGTATAACATTGCATCTGTGACGGGCGCTCTCAGCGCTCTCACATTTTCATGGTGAATCTCTATGCGCGCTTCTGTTTGTTTTGGTTTCCCTGTGATCTCTTGATGTTTTGGTCTGTTCCGCGGTGTTTCACGCAGTTTCCGTTTCTCACGCTCGCCAGTATTGTTTGGGTTAGCGCGATGCTACTTAAGCTTGCTCATTGTCTGCTTGCTTTAGTCTTGGAGTTGGGAATGAGTTGAAGAACTGAAAGAACCTGCTGGCACGCCCAGAAAATCGGCGTGTCACAAAATTGGTGTCCGAGACAGGATGGGCCTGTTAAGGCCCCATCAGCAGGACCCCTTCTCCAGACTCACCGGCCAGTTGTAAGCAGTGGACAAGAAGAACGAGGCCAGGCAAGGCAACCTCAAGATCAAGTCGCGCATCGAAAGAAGTATCCTGCCCTGGCCATCACCAGAAGCGAGGATGGCGCATCCCTCTCAAGACAACAGGTTGGCGTCAGTGGCACGCAGCACCATGCCAAGCGTTCCAGTTCCAAATCGACAACGCGGCCACGCGCGGAGCGAGGGAGAAGCAGCCAAGAGCACGGGGCCACGAGGGGACAGCGGTCCATTCTTTGAGGGGTGTCAGCGGCCCATCAGCGGCGACGGCGGCCCATTGTTTGTGGATGTGCTCCAGAGAGGCGACAGCGGCCCAGCAGCGGCGACAGCGGCCCAGCGAGCGTACAGGTGTGCTCCCCCTGAGCGGAGCTTCTTCGGCGCGAGTGTGCGCATCTGTGGACCCATCCCCTCAGTGCCAACTACAAAGTCAAACGCTTCACAGGACTGTTTCCATCAGGGACGCTTCCCAACTGTGCCACCACCACCACAGCGGCCAGGTCCATCCAGCCAGAGAAGAACATGAACAGTGAACGGCCGCATTCTCTAGGAATTATTCTATGCTTGCTGTATTAGGGTTTTGCCTTGGTAGCTTAGCTTTTTCCAAAGGAAGGGGAGATGTGACGGGCGCTCTCAGCGCTCTCACATTTTCATGGTGAATCTCTATGCGCGCTTCTGTTTGTTTTGGTTTCCCTGTGATCTCTTGATGTTTTGGTCTGTTCCGCGGTGTTTCACGCAGTTTCCGTTTCTCACGCTCGCCAGTATTGTTTGGGTTAGCGCGATGCTACTTAAGCTTGCTCATTGTCTGCTTGCTTTAGTCTTGGAGTTGGGAATGAGTTGAAGAACTGAAAGAACCTGCTGGCACGCCCAGAAAATCGGCGTGTCACAAAATTTGTGACGTTGCTCGTGGTGGCCAGGGCAAAGCTCGACAGGAGCAAGAGAGCAATCAGCGAAAAGGCGAAATAGCTTGGCACTAGCCTGGTGAATCGTCCGCTGGCTCCTTGTGGTGAGGGTTCTTCGCCTGGAGGTGTTGTTTCTGGGTGTTCGTTCCTGGGATTGGAAGAGCCAAATCCTCGATTGCCTCTTATGGTGGCTGGTATGTAGGGCACTCTTTGTAGTTGTGGCGTAGCGTATGGCATGCAGACGGCTTGGGCAATGGCTTCGCCCTTCTCGACCTCAAAGGTTTGCTCTCCGTGGTTGAAAAGCATTACTCCGACGTTTCCTGTGTAGTCAGGGTCAATCACTCCAGCTTCCACTGTGACTCCTCGGGCTGCCATGCTAGACCGGCTTTCTAGCTTGATGAAGTAGCCTTTTGGCGGTTGTAGAACCAGGTCGATGAAGCATTTTCGCATGGTCCTGGGCGGAAGTCGGATTGGAGCGCTGGCACGCAGATCGTATCCCACACTGCCTGGGTAGGCTCTGGTTGGCAAATGGGCTTTGCCCGACAGCAACTGGACCTTCATGACGCCGTCAGCATCTTGGGTTTCTTCGGGTTCATCTTGATCGGCAACGCCTCCAGTGGTTTGACGCATTCCAGCAGTGATTTCAGCGTTGTCTTCTTCCATGGCTGTCTCCGTTGTCGCCGTTGGTGGGCACTTGCAGTCGCCCTTTGTAGTGTGAGCGCACACGGCACAGAAGTAGGCATTTTGGCAGTTGCGCTTTCGGCACTTGACGATTGGCAAATCGATCACATTTGCCATGGCATGACCGCTGTAGCACTTCAGCTCGTTTTGGCACTCCATGGAAATCGCCAGGAAATCTTCGCTGTTGTGCTCGATACAGATTGGCTCTTCTTCAGCTTTGCTGCTTGTGGCTCCTGGCGCTGGTTGTATTTGGGTCGCTGGAGGACACGCGTGGTCCATTGTTTTATGGGCGCACACTCCGCAGAAGACTGGCAGGTCGCAGCTCTCGTTGTCGCAGTTGACCATGCGGCTCAAGTTGACGTGTGCCAAGTTGTGACCTTCAGAGCAAGTGAGTAGCTGACGACACTGGATTGGCAGCTTGAAGAAGTCCACGTCTTCATGATCGCATTGGGTGTTGGTTTTGGTCAGGTACATCCAAGTTACTTCTTCAAACTGTTGACTGTTGTCTTCTCTCCTAGATTGGCTGGGCCACTGATTGGTTTCCCCAGCAGTGGTGGCACGTGGCTCTGGTTGCCCGCTTGGCAGTTGCTGCTGGGAGAGTTTCTCCTTCAGATCGTTGATGCTGTTGAGCAAGTCGGCCATTGATGGTTCGTCTGGTTCTGTGACAGTGTAGAGGTGACCTCCTTGACGACTGTGGCCTTTTCCATAGCCGCTGAAGTTGTTTGGTTGGAAGCGGTTGGTGGAGTAGCCGCGGCCATGCGAGTTGTTGAGATCTCGCTGTCGAATGAAGCACTCCTTCATCATGTGGCCCGGCCGTTGGCAGTAGTAGCACACCACATTTGAAGTGGTTGCAAGGCGTCCACTGGCGGTGTCTTGCCACTGCAGTTCTCGTTGGGCTCTTTGAAGTTTGAAGCACATTGGCGCCGTGTGGCCAATGGCCTTGCAGTACTCGCACTGGGGCCTCACGTCTGGGTTGTTTCCCATCCCCAAGGCATAGACTTTCGCTGGCTCGTCTGGAGCAGTGGCTTCGTGCTTGCCAGCAATCAGCGCGTCGTGGGCTTCTTCAAGGGACGCAGCTCTGACAGCTTCTTCAAATGTGGAGGGGCAGGTCCTCAGCACTGCCTTGCGAAGCCCGTTACGATCTCGCAACCCGCTGGTGAAGCAGTTGAGCATCTGCTTTTCTTGCCTTGCGAAGTCCGTAAGGCGCTGAATGTCGCCGGCGTATGAGGCGACATCTTCCTGGTCCCCCATCTTCCGACTGTGGAGCTTCGCAGCGAAGAACTTTTCCTCCTCAATGGGTTGGAGGCGGCGCGACAGGGCTCGTTTGGCGGCGTCATAGCTATCAGCGTCTGGCGAACGCAAGCCACGAAGCACATTGAGAGCCGTTCCTTCCAAACAGGAAGGCAAAACTTGTAAGCGGCGTTCTCCCGCAATATTTCTGGCCAAGCAGATTTCCTCATACCGCCTGATCCACTCCGTAAAGTTTTGGCCATCCATGTAGCCGCCCTTGAACGGTTTGAGCAGTTGGCCGAGTCGGGGGTCCTCCTGCGCCGCCACTGTCGGAGTCGGGGTTAGCGCCGCCGCGAGAGCGCTTGGCTGTTGCTGATCCACTAGTGGCTGGGTGGGCTGCTGCTGCTGCTGTTGCTGTTGGACCGCCGCTTGAAGGTCCTGCACTTGCTTGTGAAGGCTGTCGCGCTCCTTGTTGAAGCCTTCCCGCTCTTCCTTCCACTTGGCAGCTTCTCTCTCGTTAGCGCGCTGCGCTCGCGCCAGCTCGTCCTTCAGCTTCTTGACCGCTTCAGAGTCGGCCATTGCGCTTCTCTTTCAAACAACACAAATTGTACCTCCCTCCTTCTTGCCAGGAGCCTGGTACCTCGAGAGACAGGTCGCGTTAGCTGTCTCGGACACCACTTGTAATGGGTCCTTTACCCACTACAATTTCTTCTCAAAGACCAACTCAAAGACCAAACGATAGCCAACTGCTTACGATAGAGAACAAGCAACCTTAGGTAGTACACCACGAACCCAAACAATACCCAAGAGCGCATGCAAGGGTGTGTGATACCAAAACAGTCTAGAAGCGTGAGAAGGTGACAGAGCAGTCAAAGCACAGGAGAAGCGGATGATACTACCTGTGAGCAAGAACCTAGGAGACCGATCCCAAAGTGACAGGGTGTGAGAGCGCTAGCACAAGAGCGGAAATCAGTGAGCAAGCATGGGAGGTGGTATTGCCTAACGAACCAATCACAAAGGAACGTCGACTCGAAACCCAAACCGTTACACATCTTCCTAGGTTGTTTGAGCAAAAAGATACAAGGTGGCAAAAGTCCGGTCGGGTACGGATCCGGGGCTCAGCTCAAGATGGCCGAGCTCTGCTGGTGCAAGTTAGGGCCCCAATCGAAGTGATCCACCCAAGACCACCATAGGGCGATTAAATGTGTAGAACATTTCATCTTCCTAGGTTGTACGGTTCCTGAGATATGGAGGACCAAAAGTCAGAATCGGTACGCATCCTGGGCTCGGCTCAAGACGGCCGAGCTCTGCTGGTGCAAGTTAGGGCCCCAATCGAAGTGATCCACCCAAGACCACTATAGGGCGATTAAATGTGTAGAACATTTCATCTTCCTAGGTTGTACGGTTCCTGAGATATGGAGGACCAAAGGTCAGAATCGGTACGCATCCGGGGCTCGGCTCAAGACGGCCGAGCTCTACTGGTGCATGCTGGGCCGCCAGTCGATGCAATCTACCAAAGAGCACCATAGGGCGAACTAAAGTGTAAAACATTTCATCTTTCTAGGTTGCATGGTTCTTGAGATATGGGTGCACAAAGGTTGGAACCAGTACAGTATGACATTATGACGAAGCCGTAAAATTTGTATAGTCGATGTCGAAATGAACTGTAGAGTGGTGATATGTATTGGAGGTGTTGAGAGTGGACTCTAGAAGGGTGGTGGGTGACGGAACGGCATTATGACGAAATCGTAAATTCGTATAGTCAATGTCGAAATGAACTGTAGAGTGGTGATATGTATTGGAGGTGTTGTGGGTGGACTCCAGAAGGGTGGTGGGTAACAGATGACATTATGACGAAATCGTAATTCGTATAGTCGTATAGCTGTCTGTGCATCCAACCTCCTGAGGCCAGACCTGTCTGTGCATCCAACCTCCTGTGGCCAGACCCCAGACCTGTCTGTCCATCCAACCTCCTGTGGGGTTTTCGAGGACACAGAACACGAATTCAGTGTTTGTTTCTGGATTCGAGCTGCCCTTTGCTCATGACCTCAATGGTACCCACTCCTGCAAACCTGCCCGTGAGGACGAACCCCCCCCCCCCCAAACCCCGACCCTCCCCCCCCCCCCCTCCCGCTGAAAGTGTCCACTTCGTGGACATGGACAGGGAGTGTATTCTGGAAAGTTCCCCCCCTAGTGGGGGGTAAGGACAGGTGAATTTGTTCGGGCTGAAGTTGAACAGGCTGTGTATCTCAGATGACTTCTCAGCCTCTGAGCTACACGAGCAAATTCAGCGTGCTCTGTTTGCGGGTGCCAAACTCACTTCAGAGTGAGCAGTGCAGCTCTGAATTACATAGCACTAAGTCCTAAGTACATACTTCGATTCGATACATCGTGCTGGCATGTGATGGCATGGCACTGTCTATGCGCGTGGGTTAGTGGGTGCACGGACGCACGGCGCCTGTTGATGTAGGAATGTGGGTGGGTGAAGGGGGGGGGGGGGAGGGTCGTTGCACTTGCACATGTTGCGCTGCGCTAACTGCATATGTTACGTTGTTTGAGTGCTGCAGTGGTAGACACCTGCTCGCGTTTCGTCAGTGGTGACGGGTGAGTGAGGCGCGTACCCGCCTGCGCGTTGCGCCTATGTGAGAACCGTCGTGCGTGTGAGCAGAGCACGCTGAATTTGTTCGTGTAGCTCAGAGGCTGAGAAGTCATCTGAGATACACAGCCTGTTCAACTTCAGCCCGAACAAATTCACCTGTCCTTACCCCCCACTAGGGGGGGAACTTTCCTAGAAGCCTGTTTAGTGGCGCGCGTATCTAGATCTACCGCATAGATAGCCAGCCAGCTGTGCGCGCCCCCTTCTTTGTCTGTCGAGTGCCGTGCGTTGTGTACTAGAGATGGGCAGCGGTCACCGGCCGCGGCCGGGTCGATTGCGGGCTGGTTGAAGCTTCACACTGCCAGTAGCGGGGTTTATTGTTTTCCAAATGTGAAACTAGGTCTTTGCTTAATTTCGCCGCCGGCCAGAGCACATTATATAGGATAGGTACATAGATCGCTGGGCGTGATTCGATGGCTGAATGGCGGGGTACTTCTGTAGTCGCCTCTGTTCCACGCTTCTTCGTCGCTGCTACGCTGTTGGCGCGGACGGTCTGTTGCGTAGCAGACACAATACCTCCATCTGCTATTCCCGAGTCGGGTCGGAGTGCTTCTATGCAGGGGCTCCTGCACGTAATCCTTGTTTGAAAAGTTATGCGAGTTGTCGTCGGCGCCTTCGTCGGCTTTTGTCTGGACAAACTGTGCCAGGTTGCGTAGGACGATCGTGTATTGACCCAATGTACAGGGTTCTAATGAAGTGTCCAGATTCGCAGGTGTCGTCCAACAGAGCGCTTCACAATGCGTACTCCAGGTGCCAGCCTTTAGCAGAGAGGCCTTCGGATTCTCGAAACTATCCAAGCTACGTAGCAATGCTACTCAACTACAACACACTCGAGTCTACGACTTGGTTGGCCTTTGGAGATTGATCAACAAAGTGTCCAAGGCTAGGCAGACTTCCCTCTATGCCACTGACCAAGCCAATGCCATACATTTTGCTCACACTGATTTGATCGGACTAATGCTGGAGAGAGACGTTGACACACACCGTACTTTGAGATCCGAGGAACGGAGGGGAATTGGCTAAGTGACATTACGAGAGCTGACAGTGAACGAGGGAGAGCACAGCACAGTCGATAGCGGGGAACCTAGTATGCAACTCAACGTAGTAGTAACAGTGGACGGGGTCGGCTCTTATGTCAACAATCGTCTTCGAGCGGGAGAATAGCCGAGTTAACACCTACATACTTTATCCACTCTGCATCCCGTCCACTGTTACTACTAACGTTTCTTTCTAAGCAGTTGGTTGAGCCGCTTCCTCTTCCACCATTTCCGGTTCAAAGGGTCCTTTCCATTGCTTTCGCACACGGTGGTGGTTGTACTTTCTGCTGGGTCGGTGGTGGCCGCAGCGCTGTCAGCAGGTGTCAGTTCGCTTAGGCTCTCACAGAGCTGCGCGACGTTGTCAACCGCAGACTGACAGTTGCGCTTGTGGGTGAGCAGAAAACCATGCAGCTGGGCAGGAGTGATTTCTGGAAAAGCACAGTTGGTCGCATGTTCGGGTTCTCCGCCGTCACTTGAGCGCCCCTTGGACCATTCGGTCAGTAGCGCTTGGTAGAAGTGGTATTCAGTTCCCTCAGGGCTGTCAGGGAAGAAGCGTCTGAAAGGTCGCGCTGCTAGACGTGGATACTACATGTGTACATAAGACAACCCCTCTGAAGTGAACTCGCCCATTCATTGTTCCCACCTGAAGATCTGCTTCAGCTGCCTCACAGTGCAGTGGCCAATCCTCTGCTTCAGGTCCACTCTGCCAGGCCTGATGAGAGCCGGGTCTAGCCTCTCCACGTGGTTGGTGGTCATGAAGAGGATGGTGCCGTCCCCACTGGCTACACCGTCCATAGCGTTCAGTAGTCCACTGAAGGTGATCTGAAAGCAAAAGTCACCAGCTGATATCAAACTCTCTGTCCCTTCGGGTTACTATAACGTTTGAAAGGTACATACTGTAGCCAGGTTCGATACCTGACTGCCGGCTCCGCCCCCGTCGCTCTTGCCGTTGTCGCTTTCCTCTCTGCTGACGAAGGCGGCGTCCACGTCCTCCACGAGAATGAAGCACCTCTGGGGTACCCCGCAGAACAACTGTCTGAGGCCGTCGTCCGTCAGTTCTTTGCTGCTGAGCGAGAGTATGGCGACTCCGTAGTTGAGGTGGCCGGCCAAGGCGCCGATCAGACTCGTCTTGCCGCACCCTGGAGGACCATGAAGAAGGTAGCCTCGACGGTAGGGCGCTCCTGCGTTTCGGTACCTGAAACGATGGTGGTAGATTGCACTTACATTGTAACCGTCGCTGTCTGGCCTCTGGCTCGCTTAAATATTGACAAGACCATCAGGTTACCATATTGATAGGTCTTTCGATAATGGGCATCAAAAACTCTCTTCGCTGACCAGGGCTCGTCGGCGATGAACTGCTGGAGGTCTTCCAGAAGGCGCTCTTTCACGAAATCGGCCAGGACGACAGAGTCAATGGGCCTCTTCCTCAGGGAAGAGTTCATCAGGTACCAGTCACTGCCGCTCGCAGACCAGACGGTGGTACCCGTCTTGCTCCTTTCAATGTGGCACCTCCTAACTTCTCCCATGAGCTCTTGGAAGAAGGAAGGGTTTCTGGCCACGACGCTAAGAACGATGGTTTTGTGACTGGAGTGAGTGGACTTGTCGGACTGAAAGCGGTGATAACCTATGGTAATTATGTTGGTTTCCAGGGGTTCTGTGAATGATTGAGTTTATGCTGATTCCGATAGACAATATGTACTAATGCAATTCTTCTACCATCTGGAGCCGATTGCACCAACGTTCATACAATCCATTTTGCAATTTATCACAGTCTGAGCAGGGAATTGTCTTCCACAAACTTTAGAACACTAACTTGTTTTCTTCCAGACACTTCTATGCTGTCATTTCAATACATTTTGTGTAGTAGTCAATGAGTTGTGAACTTGTACAATTCATTACAAGTGTTGGTGCAATCAGCACGTCAATCATTTATGTTCACGTCAATATCCACCTGCTGCGACGCCTTTCCGTTGTCGCTGTCCTCCACTGTCACATAATAGCCTCTGAAGTAGAAGCCATACCGGCTGAGGTTGGGCGTCATGGCCAGCCTTGGCGCTATCTTCTCCCCTCTCCAGTCGAAGTTGTCCCCTTCCTCCTCCTCGTATTGTTGTACATCGCCATTGCTACCATACGCCTGGCACTCAGCTGTCACATGTCTGCACTGGCCCCAGTCTTGGGCTCTGAGCCAGTTTTTCAGCCAGTAGTAGACCACCTGGTCGTTCCTGACCTCCAGGGTGATGGTACAGCGGTCCCAGAACTGGCTATAGGCCTGGCCGCCCCACTGACGCGCCAGACTGATGAGACCTCCTAACCCAACCACGGAGACAAAGGGGTTGTCCAAGAGGAAGGAGAAGGCCGTCTGCAGCTGGGTGGGAAGCACGGCGGTCTGCAATTTTCCATGGTTTGGCACAAAATGCATCACGAGTAAGCTTCTGCCGTTGTTCAGACTCACCGGTCCGAAACTGATGCTGTTTGTGCCGAAAGCTGTTTCGTTCGTCTGTCTCCCCCCTACCCCTAGTGCGGGGTAGAACCAGAAGTCGGTAACGGAGCTGAGCGAATGGGAAGGGCTTTTTCCGCCGGTCAAGTAACGAAACAAACTGCTCTGGCCGCCGTAGCCACTTTCGCTCATGACTAGCCCAATTTCCGATAGGAAGCAGCCGATTGGCACGAAGCGGAGAGTGAATATTAGGCGCGTAGACTGCACTGCCTTTGTATTTATGTACCGAGCCGATTGCGCAACTGAAATGACGGCATTGACAACAGATGGAGCATACTATTGTTACGTTAGGTTTGCGTCGCCATGACGCCAGAAGACGTGTGTTGCTCTGTCTCTGCACATTCTTGCTTTGACGGGACGGGACACAGGTGTGCTGATCCGACATCGCGTACTCGTCACGACGCAGGTTTGCTGAAGTCAGGTCAAAGAACGGCATTGGTAGCATAGGTATAAGTTTGCAGAATGGGAAGGCATATGCATTTGAGAAACAAACGAGCATGGTTCTCGTATCGCAAAACCGTATAGTGAAAGGCGCCTTGGACCACAGTGTACCAGATAAAGCGTCGCAGAATGTCGCCGGTTGTATTTTCTGCGCATTCAGACGACGGCAGCGAGCAACTTCGAAGGCGGAGCCAAGCCTGCGGTTTGCCATATGGAATTCAGGGGCTCATCCCCGCTCTACCTGTGTAGGAACGTTGTCTTTCTTGCGCCCGAGCGGCTTGACTAAGAAAGAGGATGTGTGCGTTTACCCTCTTGTTGTGATAACTCGGAAGGCGAACAGCAGATTAATCGCCGAATCTCCTCTATGCTACATGGTATTCGAAGAGAGAGCGTTTTGTTGAGAAGTCTGTAGATCTATCAGTGCGCGTTTGCCTATCATGGTCGTGTTTACTCAGCCAGTGGCGCTTCGCTTGAAGTCACGTTAGGAATTTTAAATCACGGGGTAACAGTACTCTGCGTTAATTTAATCAATTTTTAGAAGCAGAACGGTAAGGCGCGCTTTTAAAACCGGAGCTGTTGATCCATGACGAAACATCGCACTTGCATACTGCAATTTCTTCAGCTTAATTCCATATAACAGAAACAAGCAAAAGTGCGTAACAGCGTTTAACAGTGCGCTATGGTAATTTCGCGTAGAAACAAAATTGCTCACTACACAAATGTGTGCAGAAGGTTGACCATTTCAGAGAACTTGCTCATAACTCACATGTAAAACGTGGGAACGCAAGCCAATGCTACCGGTTGCAAGGAACGACCGAACATCGAGTTTGAGTTTTGCTCCGCAGTTTGAATATCGGAGGTTGGTTGCAAATGCATGTTCTACCATGAGCATATAACAGAACTTTCTTAGTCAAGTTGCATTGGCAACAATAATAACAGCAGCGTAGGTAGTGAGAGCATCACTGGGTAGTGGGTAGTAGGTAATGCGCGGGATGGTCTGCCCATTTTCCGTTCCGCGGCGCTTTGTTTAGAGACACGTTAGCAAGGTATGCTTGAGAGCTTTTGGGCGCAATTCGACCAAAATAATTCTTTCATCGCTTTGCGATTAAACAACTGCATTCGCAAGAAGCACTAGTGAAGTAATGATCAAACAACGAAGACGGCCTTACGCGACGTCAGCCCTCCGTTCTAAGGTCTAAACCAAGGCCATCTCGAAAGATGGCAGGCCCTTTTCTGGGCGACGACGACTCGCCTATGGGCAGTAGAAGTGACACCGTTCGGCGGACCGAAACCCGCCGCGTTGCGCACAAAGGGGGCCGGCCGCGGCTCGCCCGAGTGGAATTCCACGTAGAACTTCTTCAGGAAGGGAAGGCCCAGAATTGCAACGGGAGAGTGTGTAGCGACCGATGCGCCTGGTTCCCTCATGTCGAGCAGCAGCGGGATCTGGCACAGGACGTGATTACCACCGGTGTCCAGCGCGTACGTCTGGGCGCCCGTAGAGTCGCGCCCGTAGAGTGCCAGCTCGCTCACTCCACTTCCTTCGTCTTGCTGACTGTCACTGCCTTCCGGTTGTCCCAAGAGTCCAGCCTCAGCCCCCGCCCCCCCCCCCCCCCCCTCCCCCATCCACAGCTCGCTGTGTAAACACTAGCAAGGTCATAGGTACCTGCACACATGGTAACAATTGTCTTTGCCGGTTGCAGGCTGAAATGAAATTAAAATTTTCGCGTGGTTGAAGTAGAGTGCTGAATTTTTGCAACCCAGTTGCAAAGACAATAGGCTACCATGTGTGAAAGTATGACCGAGCTAACATTTGTACAGCGTGCTGTGGATGGGGTGGGGGGGGGCTGGACTTTTGGGACACCCGGTGCACGCTATACCGCGGCAGTTGATTGGCGGCCCCAGTGGCAAGAGTGTGGGTCGCTGCTTCCACTCGGCGGCGTCAAAACTGCCTGTATTGGCAAACTCTTTCGTGTCAGCTGCAAACTCGGTTTCGTCCAACGGCTCTCCTAATATGGTCGCTTCCATTGTTGTTGGTGGAACGGAGACTGCAGCGATGGGACTTGTTACGAGGAAGATGGCGGCTAGCCCATAGAAAGCAGACATAGCTCTTGAATGGAGGCAGCAGTCGGTCTGAACTTGGTGCACACCGCCCCAGCGTGCAAGGCTGTTCAAGTAACCAGACTGGATGACGGATGAAGAGTTGCTTGGACCAACAAGTCTTCTGAAGGCACAGTTAGCCTTTGTTTCGCGGTGCCTTTTCAGAATATTCAATGGCGTTAGGTTGTTCTGCTAATGATAGTCATGAACACATTGACACAACAGTGTCTAGAGAGAGATACCATTTTCCTTAAGCGATGGGTTTTCTAAAACTGTAATTTTACTGTATTGCCGGTCACATAGTTTTACAACACTGCCATTGTTCTATTCTTGTCTAGGTATATTGCTTTCTTTCTGTCGTATTGCAATCTGTTTTACTCTATTTCGCGCGTAAGCGGAAGCCAATATACCAACTTTATGTACTATGTACCTTGTGCACCCAGCCGGTAAACTAAGCAAGTCCAAAATCGTGCGTCTGACTTCTTCCACGCATCGAGGCTATACGGACGATGTCACTGCGAAATAACGCAGGAAGCTTCCAGGTCGAAAAGTACCGAGGTGATAAGACGCTTAAGCGATCATGACGCTTCATGTCTCGCGTCATCGCCAACTCTCCGAAAACGGCTTTCACTTTTTGGCAGTCTTCACACAATCTTCAGGAATTTCATTGCCATTACGTGTTGTTCCCATTCACTCGTTGCATGTGGTCGACTCTTGCAAAGAGGTTAACATCCATCGCAGATAAGTTGTTTCGTTGACGCAGCCCAGTTATCAGCGTTTGTCACCATGCGCGCGCCACCACTCGACAATTGTCTGCTCCATAAGACACAAGTTGCGTCTAGAAAACGATGCCAAAACAAATTGCATAGTGACAAAATGCCCAACGCGGAATTTGCTGGGTAGGAGGATTACTACGCATCTCAATTATCTTTGTCAATATTGTCATCCCATCCGTTCCAGACAAACCAATCCACAAGTGGACTGGGTGCTCCCAAACGCGCCAATAGTCTGCAAATGGGCTACACAACCGCAAGAGGGTGTTGCCGACCCGCACTACCACGAACCTCATCCGTCAGTCAGCCTTGAATCTATATTCTCAGATTTGGCAAACTTAACCGCATTTTGCAGACAGAAGAGACCCAAGATTTTGCCAGATGTCTTGAGCTTTATTGGGCAAACTCCTTTAGTACGGATCAACCGCATCGGCCGAGAGGAGGGAGTGGAATGCGAACTGCGTAAGCGCTAGACTCAAACAGCGTATTATCTAGGGCAAATCCAAGTGCCTGCTGTTACAGTCGTCAAATGCGAGTACTTCAACGCTGGAGGTTCCGTCAAAGATCGCATAGGCCTTCGGATGATCGAGGATGCAGAGAGGAGAGGAGAGATCGTCCCAGGCACCACCACCCTCATAGAAGCCACCTCTGGCAACACAGGCATTGGATTAGCAATGGTCGCTGCGGTCAAAGGCTACCGCTGCATTATCGTCATGCCTGAGAAGATGAGCGGAGAGAAGGTAGTCACTGCAACAGATGGATAGGTACTCTTGAAACGTTAGCGTGCACTATTATGTGACAATTAGGTAACTTGACACAGGTGGACCTGCTACGAGCATTGGGTGCCGAGATCGTGAGGACGCCTTCGGCTGCGGCTTTTGACTCCCCGGAAAGTCACATCGGCGTGGCGGCCAGACTGCAGAAGGAGATTCCTAACTCCGTTATACTGGATCAGGTGAGCTACAATTCTATTGACACACTCGCCAAAAGGGAATACAAATCCAAATCGTTGCAATCTCCATCCACTTCAGTACCGTAATCCCAGCAACCCCTTGGCACACTACGACGCTACGGCAGAGGAGATCTTGGAGCAGTGCGACGGCCAAGTCGATATGGTGGTCGGGGGCGCCGGCACCGGTGGGACAATGACCGGCATTGGTCGCAAGATCAAGGAAAGGTTGCCAAGCTGCCAGGTTCGGATTGGATGGCACTCAATTACTTCGAAATGTGGGTTAAACACGGTTTGCCATTTTCCACTACAGATCGTCGGCGTCGATCCGCACGGATCGATTCTCTCGAGCCCCGGCAAGCACAAGGAGACGGGCTACTACGAAATCGAAGGTGGACTGTCTGTCTGTCCACTGGTCATTGCTATTTCATTACAAATCGCACAATTTAGGGATCGGCTACGACTTCACCCCCACCACGATGGACTTGTCTCTGGTGGACCACTGGGTCAAGACCAAGGACAAGGAGTCCTTCCTGATGGTCAGAAGACTGATCAAGGAAGAAGGCATTCTCTGCGGTGTGTTGTTTCAGTGGCACTTTCACCTTTTGACATGAACTGTCATTTTGCTGCTCGTTTCAGGCGGCAGCAGCGGCTCCAGCATGTGGGCAGCCGTACAGATGGCCAAGACTCTGAAGAAGGGCCAGAGATGCGTCGTCATCTTGCCCGATGGCGTGAGGAACTACATGTGAGACTTCATTTGATCATACTCCTTAAAACATTGCGTCGCACGAATCATTTTCACAGGAGCCGCTTCCTGGACGACGGCTGGATGGCGGAGCGCGGCTTCTTCGACGTGGAGAAGCAGCAGGCGGCCCTCCACTGGTGGTGGAACAGACATGTGGCGCAACTGGAGTTGAAGGCGCCCATTACTGTGACGCCGGAGGTCGACTGAAGCGATTCTGAGTTGGATTCGATTTGTATGGCCGATTGTAGACGTGCACTAAATATTCAGATCACCTGCCAGGACGCCATAGAGATCATGCATAGGGAAGGGTTTGATCAGCTGCCAGTGCTGAACGACTGCGGGTAAGAATGCTCCGAAGCTGAAGTTAATGACAGGCGCTCAACTGAAAACTGCTGTAGTCACTGAAGGTCAGGGACCAGGGTGCCTCAATCTTGCATGAAGCCATTAATGGCGTGTTAGCGAGTTCCTAACCCGTGTCATCGTTCTCAGGTCGTTACACAAACTCCACACCACTCCAACACTCTGTTTCAGCGAGGTGCTGGGCGTCTGTACTCTGGGCAATCTGATCAGCCACGTGGTCAGCGGCAAGGTGGCCTCCGATTCTCCCATAGAGCCAGCCCTCTTCAAGCAGTTCCACAAGGTCAACCTGGACACGACGCTGGGACGCCTCTCGCGCATACTCGACAAGAACCACTTCGCCCTCGTCACACACAGGCAGACACAACGTGAGACTTTGCGCAATTGCCTAAGCGAGACTTCGCCTTCGAGTTAATGTAGACCTATTCCAGAATACTGTATTGAAATTCCTCGCAGAAGTGATTGTCCTCTGCGCAGTTTAACTACCACGCTTGACCTTGCACTAGAAATTTTCCCGCGACTTTCCATTTTGTTGACTTGTGTAACGCCACATTTCCCTTCCGGTGCTGTCACAGGTACTGACATCAACGGACGCGTCCTTTGCAGACAGCACGAAGGAGAAGGCTTCTTCTCGAGAGGTGGTCGTGGGTATCGTGTCGCGCATTGACCTGCTCAACTACACCACCGCTGGACCGCCCTCCGATTTTACAGTGGCCAATGGAATTTGATGGGGCTGCGTTTTGTGACAGAAAATCTGTGAAAATCGTCGCTATCGTCTGTTGGGTGAGAAAGCCGAAGTCATGCAATAAACGGATTTGTCGCAGAAAATGGAGCATGCCACTAACCCGGGTACACATCTTACTAAAAATTTAGGTGAAGTGAAGTACCGGTTATTCGCAGGGGGCAAATGAGAACAAGGTAGAACAGAAAGAGGGTCAATCCAAGCAAAGCTGCTATACATACCTAAAGTCTGTTCAAGAAAGGCAGAGACTGAAGGTTATTCGAGTCTGCAGACTTAGTGCTTCGGGAAACCCAAATGATTTATGCATCGTTGGATACCCCTGTCGGAGTGTGTTGGCGCGGTGCGTGTTTTGCCATAATCACGCAACACGCACTGGTTTGGGGCGCACATGAAAAATTCGAGGTTTTGTACAGGGTGGGCGATTTTGATAATTTTTACACCAGTTATACCCCAAGGTGTCCTGATATCACATTTCAAATTTCAGCAAAATCGGTTCACCACAGCGTTAGTTATGGCCTGCCGCGTACACCCTACTTTGGCCCAAAATGGCCAAAATCGCCGAAATCGGCCAAAGAGGGTACACTTTTTTAATAACTCAAGAAAGAAACGGCCAAATTTTTTCAAACTTTCTGTGTGTCAACTAGAATCAATTGTCTACACAATGGAACAAACCCCATCTTATTCGGTTGCGGCACGCTCGAATGCGACTCAATCAAAGAGACCCTACTTTTGGCCGAAACGACGCTTTTCGGCCAGCTGGACGGCCTCGATGCGCAATCGAGCTGAAAAGCGCCGTTTTGGCCAAAAGTAGGGTCTCTTTGATTGAGTCGCATTCGAGCGTGCCGCAACCGAATAAGATGGGGTTTGTTCCATTGTGTAGACAATTGATTCTAGTTAACACGCAGAAAGTTTGAAAATATTTGGCCGTTTCTTTCTTGAGTTATTAAAAAAGTGTACCCTCTTTGGCCGATTTCGGCGATTTTGGCCATTTTGGGCCAAAGTAGGGTGTACGCGGCAAGCCATAACTAACGCTGTGGTGAACCGATTTTGCTGAAATTTGAAATGTGATATCAGAACAGCTTGGGGTATAACTGGTGTAAAAATTATCAAAATCGCCCACCCTGTACAAAACCTCGAATTTTTCATGTGCGCTCCAAACCAGTGCGTGTTGCGTGATTATGGCAAAACACGCACCGCGCCAACACACTCCGACAGGGGTATCCAACGATGCATAAATCATTTGGGTTTCCCGAAGCACTAAGTCTGCAGACTCAAATAACCTTCAGTCTCTGCCTTTCTTGAACAGACTATAAGTATGTCGTCAATGCAATGAAGCAGAGAATGCCGCCGACAATCTCAGTTGTTGTTGCTGTTGTGGAACGCCAGCTTGTAGTAGTCATAGAGGGGGTCGTCAACTAGAGTGCCAGCGACGACGCCTTCGGTGTCGTAGAAGAGACAACGCTGCTCAGTGGCTGAGAAGGCGAAAGCCCGACAGTCTTCGTTCTGCAATTTGAACTGATTTGAATTGAAACGAACGTGCTCTTAGTGCACTCTTATCGCTACACTCTTACCGTGCGACAGCGCAAGCCGCAATCCGACATAATCTGGGCTGATTCGTCGTCGTCGTAACTGGCATCTTGGCCAAGCGACAACGAGCAGCCTCGATACTGCAAACGCTTTCCCTTGGCCACCAGCGAAAAGCTGTGATACTGAGGGTAGGTTGGGGCCGCCTGATTGGGCTGCTGGGCTAGAATAGAGAGGATTGTATCAAAGATATCAGAGTGGGTAAGAGATTGAATTCAGCAGCAGATTTCATCGTTCATCTGCTTGAAGAGTGAAGCGGCATGAGTGAAAATTGTAGAAGAAAGAGAACAAATAAAATAATAGTAGCTTAGCGTGTCTATACCGTCCTTGAAGTAGAGGGTGGCGCCAGGAGCGTCGTCGTCCAAGACACATCCAGCGCCGGTGTCGGCGTCGCAGCAGCTGTGCTTCAGGAAGCACGTTCCTTGACTTGGACGGGCGCTGACCGCCACGCAGGTCGGATCGGCCGCGCAAGCGGCTTTGCACAGACGTTTGGTCAAATGAGCCTGACCAGATGATACGATTAGATGAAAAATGTCGCCGTTCGAACAGAACGTCCCGCAACGACGGCGGAATGTGTGAGTCGGGGTCGCTGAAACGATCAATTGGTTCTGCAACGCAATGTTCTGCAAAGTTCTAATAGAAGCGAACTGAAACAGAGGCCTTCCAGAGTAGGAAGTTCCGACTGAGACGCTTGGCAGTCAAGACATTCGACTAGTTTAACGCTGAAGGGGACCTTCAGGGTGGCACTCCGCTTGTTCCGTAGCAAAGCAGACTGGTCGCTCATCTCACTACTCCATAATAAGCCTTCACGGAAGCAAACGCCGGATTCGTGTTCAGCGTCGACGAAAGTGTTCGAACAAATTTGGACGTATTCAGACAAGTTTGAACATGATTGGACAAGTTTGAACATGTTTGGACTACTTTGGACAAGTTTGAACATGTTTGGACTAATTTGGACAAGTTTGAACATGTTTGGACTAATTTGGACAAGTTTGAACATGTTTGGACAAATTTTGACAAGTTTGAACATGTTTGGACAAATTGGGACATGTTTTGGGTGCGTTGTCTGACGCCGTAAGCATCGTAAATGCACTGCAAATTGCAAAACAAACGCCAGATTCGTCTTCTGCGGTGTCAGAAATCCCAGAAACTACTGTCAACTCAATTTTAAAATTTCGACCCTGGGACCGAATTTTTGTCGACCGGGCACCGAAATCTGGGTAAAGGCGTCCCAAATCGCAAAACAAACACCAGATTCGTGTTCAGCGTCGCCGCAAACCCCCGAAACAAGTGAAAACTCGATTTCGAAAATTTGACCCCAGGACTCAAAAATTTGGCGCGGTCGGGATACGGTACCTCGAAATAGTCAAGACACTTTGCCTAGACCAACTTTTGACATAGAACACGTTGCGATTATCAATTTACCGCCAAAGGCACGCTTTCCAACTGAACAAGCTGTGTGTGTAAAAAGTTCAACCTATACTTTGTGTCTGTCAAATTTTGGTGCGCAGTATAGTGAACTTTGTGCGCATCGTTAGCCGCATCTGGAGAAAGTGTCTTGAGAAAGTGTACCTTAATAGCAAGTGCAGCTATCCCCACGATACGGTTGTCTGTACAGCTGATCTAAAGCTCAGTGATATCGCCGCGTTCGCTATATGTTATCGGCATGATACGACGCCGTTTATCTGATGTTTCCTACCGTGTGAAACCGTCACATCCAACAACAAGCCGTGTGTGTAAAAAGTTCAACCTATACTTTGTGTCTGTCATATCTCGGTGAACAGTACAGTGAATTTCATTCGCATAATTAGCCGTATCTAGAGAAGGTATCATGAAAACGTGTACCACAATTCAAGTGCAGCTATTACCACGATACGGTTGTCTGTACAACTGATCTAAAGCTCAGTGATATCGCCGCGTTCGCTATATGGTATCGGCATGATACGACGCCGTTCATCCGAAGTTTTATACCTGTGGGAATGCGCAACATCGAACAAAAAAACTTGCCAACTGTTTGGTGTAGTCGTTCTCTACCAGGAACTTCGTTTGGTGTACGTAATTCTGTGTTATGACGCTTTTGTCAATTTGTAGAATTTTGGCAAATTGTGGCGTATTTCTGTAAAATTCCACAATTGGAAACAATTTCTTTTGTGTTACAAATTATCCGCGGTCTATGTGTGACCGGGAGAACCCGTCTTCAGTGAAAACTCGGATATCCGGGTTTTCACTGAGTTGGTTAGTGAAAACCCGGATATCCGGGTTTTCACTGGTGAGTTAGTGAAAACCCGGATATCCGGGTTTTCACTGATCGGTTAGGGAAAACCCCGATACTTCTCCGATGTGCTCAAAATCGCGCAATACACTGTTATAACTATATTTCTATTGCCTGTAAGCTGTTTGGTTCCTTCCAAATCAGGCTATGCTTAGGCTCGCCCTGCGCCCACAGTCCACAAGAGTCAGTCGGCGTCGCAGTCTGGTGGGTCGAAACTTAGGCTTAACGCGACCGGTGACCGATTTCAGGGCGCGCGGAGCGCGCCCTGAAGTTGGTGGTCGCGCTAAGCCTCAGTTGAGACCCGCCAGGCGCGACGTCGACCGAGTTTTAGTGCAAACTGTAAGTGGGGTGAACACTCCTCCATATACTTCGCCTCCTGCTTAGGCCGGCTGTGCTCCCTCCCTACTAACGCTTGCGACAGCTTTCAGTCACGTGCAAGCTGTAAGCGGATGCACATTCCCCGTATACTTCGCCCCCTGTTGAAGCCAGACGTGCCAATTGCCCGCAAACATTTGGCATTGTGAAAGAGGCGGCTCGGCAAAGATGAAGGCATTGCATAAGATCGCACGTTTCGCACTCCACGACGCTTGTTTCGCGCAACAAACAGCGCGATTTGCAATTCAAAAGCACTTGTTTCGTCAGCAGTGTTGAAAACTAAAGAAGCCTTGATTTCTACGCTGTTTCTTCGAAAAGATTAGCGAAAACACAGCTATCATGATTTTGACGATCCTCCCACGAAATCTCGCATATCCGGGTTTTCACCAAACTTTCAGTGAAAACCCGGATAATTTGACATTATCCGGGTTTTCACTAACCCGTCAGTGAAAACCCGGATATCCGGGTTTTCACTAAGTCGACCAGTGAAAACCAGGATATCCGGGTTTTCACTGGATCCGGGTAGTCACGGTAACATATGCTCTTTCCATTTCTGAAGAAATTTCGCCGCTAGTCCATCAGGCGAAAAAGTCGATTTTCGACATTTTAATATTTTGATTGTAAATGTCTCTGAATTGCAATATTTCAAAACTGTAGAACCATGTCACTAATTCTTGTTGGCTTATAACCTTTTAATTTCTGCATTCACATTCTTCAATAACTGACGTTCTATTGTTGTCAATTTATGGAATTTGGACAAATAATCGAGTATTTCTATGAAATTCCACATTTAAAAAAATTTCTTTTGTGTTACAAATTATCCACGGCCTATGCTCTTTCCATTTCTGAAAAAATTTCGCCGCTAGCTCATCAGGCGAAAAAGTCGATTTTCGGCATTTTAATATTTTGATTGTAAATATCTCCAAATTGCAATATTTCAAGACTGAAAAACTATGTTACAAATTCTTATTGGCTTACGACCTTTCAATTTCTGCATTCACATTCGTCAATAAATGACGTTCTATTTTTGTCAATTTATGAAATTTCAACAAACAAATGCGTATTTCTATCAAATTCCGCGTCGACAAAAAATTTCTTTTGTGTTACAAATTATCAGCGGTCCGTGCTCTTTCCATTTCTGAAGAAATTTCGCGGCTAGCTCATCAGGTGAAAAAGTCGATTTTCGACATTTTTGAATTTTAATTGTGAATATCTCGAAAAAGCGAAATTAGCAACAGAAACGGACATCGGATCCGTACTCAGCGACGTCGACTCTACTTGACCACATATGTCACATATTTAACTTCGGTGCCACAAACGGACACACAGACAGACAGACAGACAGACAGACAGACAGACATTGTCATCCGTATATATACACCTCGCCGCGCTGAGGCGCGGCGAAAAAAACTTGCCAACAGTGTGGTCCGGTCGTTCTTCATCAGGAATTCCCCTTGGCGTACGACTTCTACGTTAACATTCATGGAAAACCAAACCTTTGGCGATTCATACATAACATCTTGACATTTCTGTCAAGATTTGATCATTTCTGTCAAATTTAGTGCTCGCAAAAATTTCTTGTATGCCACTAATTATCCGCAGTCTCTGCGCTTGCCATTTCTGAAGAAATTTCGCTGCTAGCCCATCAGACGAAAATGTCGATTTTGACATCTTTGTAAATCTAATAACTCGAAATTGCAATTTATTAAAACTGTAAAGCTATGTCTCAAATTCTTATTGACTTACGACCTTACAATTTCTGCATTCACGTCGTCAATAAATGACGTTATATTTTTGTTAATTTGGAGAATTTTTGACAAATAATCGCGTATTTCTACTAAATTCCACATTTGCAAAAAATTTCTGTTGTGTTACAAATTATCCGCTGTCTATGCCCTTTCCATTTCTGAAGAAATTTCGCCGCTAGCCCATCAAACGAAAATGTCGATTTTGACATTTTTTTATTTTGATTCTAAATATCTCGAAATGGCAATTTACGAAAACTGTAAAACTATGTCACAAATTCTTATTGACATACGGCCTTACTATTTCTGCATTCAAATTCGTCAATAAATGACGTTCTATTTTTGTCAATTTGTGTAATTTTGACAAATAATCGCGTATTTCTATTAAATTCCACATTTACAAAAAATTTCTCTTGCATTACAAATTATCCGCAGTCCATGCTCCTTCCATTTCTGAAGAAATTTCGCCGCTATATCATCAGGTGAAAAAGTCGATTTTCGACATTTCCATATTTTGATCGAAAATATCTCGAAATTGCAATTTTTAAAAACTGCAACACTATGTCACAAATCCTTATTGGCATACGACCCGTCCATTTCTGCATTCACATTCGTCAATAAACGACGTTGTATTTTAGTCAATTTATGCAATTTTGACAAATAGTCGCGTATTTCTATTAAATTCCACATTTGCAAAAAATTTCTTTTGTGTTACAAATTATCTGCGGTCCATGCTTCTTCCATTTCTGAAGAAATTTCGTCGCTAGCACATCAGACGAAAAAGTCGATTTTCGACATTTTGGAATTTTAATTGCGAATATCTCGAAAATGCGAAATTAGCAACACAAACGGACATCGGATCCGTACTCAGCGACCTCGACTCTACTTGACCACATATGCCACATATCTTACTTCGGTGCCACGGACGGACACACACACACACACACACACACACACACACACACACACACACACACACACACACACACACACACACACACACACACACACACACACACACACACACACACACACAGACAGACAGACAGACAGACAGACAGACAGACATTGTCATCCGTATATATACACCTCGCCGCGCTGAGGCGCGGCGAAAAAATGCGTCCAAAGTCGAAATTCCGAATTTTCCGCTCGGGACCGACACCCTTTGTTACAGCATAACTCCCGGACGACTCAAGCGATCTCGGCGGTTTTGGTGTCAATCGAAAGGTAATAAAAGTGCGCAGCCGGACAAACAAGCTGTTTTAAAAAAGTTGAGTTGTTTTATTAATACAGAGTGGTTTGTGAGTGTTTTAAAGTGGAAGAGTAAAGGAGTGGATACTTTTGTAAAGTATTTCAAAGGCCTTTCCGATGTGACGCGCGCCCGCCCGGAGTTCACTATTCATGCGCTACTTCTGACACGCTCCTTTCTGAGGGGTTCTTGCAGGGCAACATTGGGATCGCCTGGGATTATTTTTTTTGAGCAAGACACACGCATTTCTGAGCGGTTGTTGCAGGGCAACATTGGGATCGCCTGGGATTAATTTTTTTAGCAGACAAAGTTGTTCGTAAGACAAGGGTTTAAAAAACAAAAGTATTTCTTTAGGAATGACCATTCAACAACTGCCTCAACGTAAGCTTTCAAACGGTCGAACGAATGCCGCTCTACAACGTAAGACGAGCGAGTTACGGCCGATTGAGTTACTGTAGCTCGCGAAATTCAAACTTTCGAATCTCGACTTATCATTCGGAATGATCAGTGTGCCGAAATCTATTCAACAAACTCAAGATCGTCTCTCTACGACAGAAGACGAGCGAGTTAGAGAAGTTTTGCGTTTTGAACTTTTGGGTTACTGTAGCTCGCGATATTCAAACTTTTGAGTGTCGACCAATAGAAGAACAAATGATCAGTGAGTCAAGAGCTATCCAGCAACTCAAGATTGTCTCTCTACGATGCACGCTGAGCGAGTTAGAGGGATTTCTATGCTAAAAACGCGAGAATGTCGCTTTTCGTGGTGCGTGTTTGCGTAATTAACAAATTTTTTACGCCAAGTGAAAGAGCACGTCGAGACCTTTTAGTTGACCTATCGCACGCCACTCTACGACGTAAGACGAGCGTGTTAGAGCCGTTTTGCGTTTTGGACCCTCGGGTTACTGTAGCGCGCGCAATTCAAACTTTTGAATTTCGAGTTCTCTTAACGGAATTATCAGTGTGCCGAAACCTATTCAACGAACTCAAGGTCGTCTCTCTGTGATGGAAGACGAGCGAGTTAGATAAGTCTCGCGTTTTAAACCTTTGGGTTACTGTAGCTCCCGAAATTCAAACTTTTGAGTTTCGACTAATAGAGGAACAAATGATCAGTGAGTCGAGAGCTATCCAACCAACTCAAGGTCGTCTCCCTACGACGCACGCTGAGCGAGTTAGAGCGATTTCTGCCTTAAAAACGCGAGAATGTCGCTTTTCGTGTTGCGTGTTTGCGTAATTAAGAAAATTTGTAATGCCAAACGAAAGAGCACGTCGAGACCTTTTAGTTGAGCTATCGCACGCCGCTGTACGACGTAAGACGAGCGAGTTAGAGCCGTTTTCCTTTTAGACCTTCGGGTTACTGTAGCGCGCGCAATTCAAACTTTTGAATTTCGAAGTCTCTTAGCGACATTACCAGTAAGTCGAGAGCTATCCATAAAGCCCAAGATCTCCTTCCTACGACTTTCCAACACCGAGATCTGAGAGCGTGACGGACGGACGAACGCACGGACGCACGCACGATAAGCTCTCGTAGGGGTTCGCCCGGCTGAGGCCGGGCGAAAAAACCAGGCGAAGATCCGCCGTCGCAAACTCGAGTTCTGATTTTTTAAAGGTCGGAAATTATTTTGAAAATTCTAATTTTCTACCGTACTACCGCGTCCGACGACCTAGGAAGCCCGTTCCGGCTTTGCTCTGAAGAACTTCTAAAGGCCTACAACATATCCAAAGATCATCAAAATCGGCCCACTTTTGCGAAAGTTACGGGCTATTGTTTTTTCTTTACTTAGCAAAAATTTGAATTTTTGAATTTTCGAAAAATTCTTCCACCACCGGAACTTTCTAGTTTCTTGTCCACGCAGCGCGTCGACTCAACCTATCTAACGCAAACAAGCTTAGAGTAAAAACTGGGTACCCGATGATGGTTGATTGGCATTGCATAGTGTTTTGTGCATTTGAGGAGTATATTCAATAATGCGTCAGAATAGAAACTTGAGCATTTCTTCGGGGAGTTTCGCCGCAGTTACCTCGAGTTTTCAAAAGTAGTTTGTGTCATTCTTGGGCAATCGTTGCCTATAAGGAGTATTGGTGGGTACTGATCCATAAATGGATCAGGAATGTTCGCCGCAGGTTCACTTTGGAATGAAGAGGGTCTAAATGGGACGACGCCCTTTTCTTTTGGGTCACACATGCGGACGGGTACGGTACCGTTGCTGTAGATTGCTGAACCGCACAGTAATTGCCGCGTTTCGTGTTCGATCGCATAGGTGGCAAAACATACGTTGCATAGTGCTGTCGTTGTGCACAAAAGTTTTTGTGCACAAACCGTTGTCTTTGTCTTTGTGCACAAAACAAGACAAGACAAAACCAAAATGCTCTTTGAAAAGGACAATTGTCCTTTTTTGTCCGATTTTGTCCAACAATTTGGTAAATATTGTCCTATTCCAGGTGAAAATCCCCTAAAAATGCACAATTTTGGAGAAATTTTCAGCGAAATATCGGCCAGTACACCTTTTGGCATTCGGATTGGAGCATAACGGGTCGCTTAGCAAACTACCAATAGACCGTTGTAGTTCTGTTGGCCACACTGAGTGACAAAATGTTGTCTTTTCAAGCTTTTCCACTGTACTTCTGGCTGAGGAAGGGCCAATCTTGGAGGAAATAGTGGCCGGACAAAATGATTTTTGTCGGACAAAGTCAATTTTGTCGGACAAATGAGGACAAAATCGGACAATTGTGCACAAAACAAGACAAATTTGTCCTTTGAAGTTTTTCGGACAAAACAAAGACAAGACAAAATAGAAACTGCCCAGACAACGACAGCACTAACGTTGCACGACACATCCATGGAAAAAATTGCTTAGTGATAGCCATTTGAAAATGCCGAAATATGCCATATTTTACAAAACTCTTGAAAATATCCCTAATTTCTTGAATTCAAAAATCTGAAATTGTTTCATAATTACTTGACATACTACGCCCGGTACATCCAAGCAAAGATATCTTGAAATTTATGTTGTTTGAAATGGTCGAAATTTGGCAATTTTGAGAAAAACCTTGAAAATATCCCTAAATTCGTTAATTATAAATTACAGAACTATTTGCTAAATAGTTGGCAGACTATGCTCGACACAACCATGCAAAGACATTCTGAAATTTAAGCTATTTGAAGTTGTCTAATTTTGGAAATTTTAACAAAACCCTTGAAAATATACGTAAATTCGTTAATTATAAAATCCGAAACTATTTGTCAAATAAATGCAGATTATGCTCGATCCTTCCGTGCAAAGAAACTTTGAAATTTAAGCCGTTTGAAATTGTCGAAATTTGGGGATTTTGACAAAACCCTTAAAAATATCCTAAATTTCATTAATTATAATCTCTGAAACTATTTGCTAAATACTTGGCAGACTATGCTCGACACATCCGTGCAAAGGAGTTTTGAAATTTCAGCTGTTTAAAATTGCCGAAATTTGGGATTTTGAAAATATCCTTGAAAATATCTCTAATTTCGTTAATTATAAAATCTGAAACTATTTGTTAAATGCTTGGCAGACTATGCTCCATACATTCCCACAAAGATATTATGAAATTTAAGCTTTTCGAAATTGTCGAAATTTTGGATTTGTGACAATACCCTTGAAAATATCCCTAATTTCGTTAATTATAAAATCTAAAACTATTTGATAAATACTTGGTAGACTATGCTCGACACATCCATGCAAAGAAATTTTGAAATTTAAGCTGTTTGAAATTGTTGAAATTCGGGGATTTTAACAAAATCCTTAAAAATATCCTAAATTTCGTTAATTATAATTGCTGAAACTGTTTGCTAAATACTCGGCAGGCTATGCTCGATACATCGGTGCAAAGAAGTTTTGAAATATAAACTGTTTGAATTGTTCGAAATTTGGGAATTTTGGCAAAAACCTTGAAAATATCCCTAATTTGGTGAATTCCAAAATCCGAAACTATGTCACAAATTCATCGCGTCTTAGGCCCTTTCCATTTCAGCAAAAACTTTGCCGATACGACTTGTAAATAAAAGTGTCATTTTTGACATTTTCGTATTTTAATTGTAAATATCTCGAAATAGGGAAATTAGCAACAGAAACGGACAACGGCACGTTACTCAGCGCATTCGACTCCATCGGGTGGCACTAACCGTCATGTCTAGTTGTTCCGTACCCACACACGGACAATAGCGTCCGTATATATACTCGCCGCGCTGGGGCGCGGCGAAAAAACCGCTTGGCGATCCGATTTGTGTAGCGCGAGAAAGCTTGGTAAGACGATTCTGTTCAATCGCCTATAGCAAGCCCCCTATAGCACTCCTGCTTTTGCAAAGCGGAGTGCCAAAAAGATGACCAGTAGATTGACGACTCACATTAGCAGCCAAGTCCAGCAGTCTGAAAACTTACACAGCTTCCAGTATGCGTTTCGAAGAGAGTTGGCGGGGCCGCTGCAAGTCATCTGCGATTTCAAGTAGCAGTTCTCCGCGAGATCCGTCGCAATAACGAAGCCGACGCATCCGGCTGTTTGCGTGCATTCGACCTGAAACACTGACATTCAGAGCAAATTTATGCCAAAATTGCTTCGAAAATTAAAAATTTAGAATCCAAATCGTCCACTGTCGTATTGCCTCGCAAGATTGTCGCACTTCCTCTGTAGTTCCGGTGAGAGAACTGCTGCCGATGTTATTATTTGGGCAGTCTCTGCCAAGCCTTTCCCCGTACAAAATCGCCTGCACGGCGTGGAAGCGAAACGCTGAAAGCGACTTCGACAGTTGACTCGTGGCTCTCGCTCTTACAATCGTCTTGAGAAAATTGCCAACGCACCACCTATCAGGAGAAGGCCAATAAGCATGCCGACACTCGTCCGCTCTTCAGTTTCCGTTGGTCACCGAATCATATTATTGCATAGAGCGGTCGATGGCTTGATTCTCCGTCGATAACTTTGAGGCCGACCTCGACGACAACCCATGTAGGCACATATTGCGGTGCAAGGCGGTTGCGAGGTGATGTGGTCTCATGGGGCGCTGTCGATCGAGGTACCAATCTCTCCCTAGCTACATACACCGACGGAGATGCGACAAGTGATACGTGACACTCCTTGAGTGTCAGATGGGCACTCCGCGTGATTGTTTAGCAGACGGGGGCACAGAAGTAGTATAATGAACTAGTGGTGGTTAGCCCATATGAGAATCTGCATAGTCCAAAGAGGACTGTTGTTAGGCAGCCATCAATAGTCAAAACATGATGCAACCCATGGCACACCACCATGGTCATAACGTGCTCCAGTCAATGGCTCACACAGTAGATGTTTGGCTTTACCCAATAGACGATTGCAGACTTCAGAGTGTGTCTGTGCCACTGTTCAACCAGTTTTGTGAATATACCTTATGGGTGTTTGAATTTAGCCCATAGTTAATTGGCGTTAGCCCATAGACAGGCAAGATAGTTGAAGCATGAAGCGACTCATGACGCAACACATCAGGTTCACAACATGCAGCATGGGCCACCCATGGCATGCCATATGGGCGCTTCGCTTTAGCTTTTAGCCCATGGATGATTTCAGGTAGCTCGTGTTCCACTGCCTATACTGCCTACAATTAACTTGGTTCCATTCTTGCTATTGGTTAGCGAAAAGGAAGCGATCCTCCCTGTGCATGTGAATACTGTGCCTGTGAACACACTTCAAAAGGCATTTGAGCTTAGCTTGTAGATGTTTGCATCTTTGTGAAACTTCTCAGATCATAGAACGTGTCAGTTTAAGTAAGGTGCAATCGCGATTCGACAACTGGATAAAGTTATGGCGTTCATGAGCCGCTAACTGCAATGAATGGTCGAAATATCTCCGCATCAAGTGATTCGAACGTCTTGAGTCTCGTCAGGATTGCCTGATTGGCAAAACAAATTGTTTCAAAAGAAATTCTAAGCAGCAAAACATCTTGACCCCACCGGGAATCGATCCATGGACCACGGACCTATCGATCCACAAACCGGCGCTCTATCCAGCTGTGCCAACGTCGTTTTTGGTTGTTGAGTGGAATTGGCACTCATAAGAGCGCACGTCAACTGCGCGCAGTGTTTAGTGCTGCGCCATCGCAATTTGCGCAATTTCTCATGATTCAGCGATCGCACAAAGGCGAAACATGGCTGGCGAGAAGCGTAGAAAGAGGACGATTGGTTTGCCGTATAGATCGTCGCGATCCATCAAACGCGTCGAGAGTTATGGCGGAAAGTGTCAAGACAGACACCGGACATCGTTAGCCGCTTAGTATATAGGATCAGGGCGCTTGATGGACTACCTCATGCTCTGCTCATTAAGGGACAATCTAAGGACAATATAAAGACGAGACAAGACAAAGACAAGACAATGTAGACAATCAGACACAGGACAAAGACAAGACAATTTAATATTCGCGGTCAAGGGCAAAGACAAAGATAAGACGAGTAGCAAAATCCTGGGACAATGGCATGTCTGCAAGCGGCTAAACTGAGAAAGAGAATGTGTGCGTTTACTCTCTTGTTGTCCATATTACTAAGCGGCCTAGAGTCTGTCCGTCTGTTTGTGGCTCTGCGAGCGCGATATCTCTAGACACAGTTGTCGGTTCGCGACGATCTATGGCTTAAACTGACCGTCCTGGCCTGTAGTTGTGCATGAAGGTTTGTTGACTTTAGTCGATGTCTAAATTCCAAAATATTTCGAAAATATCGACTGCGACAGTACATTCTGAGCACAGAAGGCACCACACGTTGTGATTGACGTTTGATTTCGCGCCAAAAGCGCTTTACAGTGTCACCATTCATGACAGAGCTGTCGTTGTGAGACGCCAAAGTGTATTCGCAGGCACTGGCAGGGGCGCAGCATCAAACAGCTTTGGATCAATGTCAAATGTCTTTAGATCTATCTCAAATCTCCTACGGGCTAAACACAAATGTCTACGGGCTAAAGCCAAGTGTCTATTGTGTATTTGCAGGCACGGGAGCTGGTGCGAGCCTAAATGTAGGCACGGGAGCTGGTGCCAGCCTAAACGTTGGCACTGGCAGGGGCACAGTGTCAAATGGCTTGATATCTATCTGAAATGTTCTACAGACTAAACTAAGTTGTCTATGGGCTGACCCCAACACCATTGACCATAGAGATTCTCCTACGGGCTAAAGGCTCTAGTCCTATATACTAAGCGCCATAGAGTCTGTCTGTCTGTTAACACGATAACTCTCGACAGCCTTGACGGATCGCGATGATCTATACGTCAAAAGAACCGCCATCAACCGAGGATCAAAACGTCCTATTGTGGACTTTGGCCGATGTCTAAATTTCACGAAAATCACGAAAATATCGACTGCACAGTACATTCTGAGCACTAAAGACTGCCTGAGGGTCATTTTCGCAGAAATTTTGCACTGTCATGTCATGATTCACTACAGAGTTGTCACTGTGAGACCCTGACGTGTATTTACAGGCACATGAACTGGCACAGTGCTAATTGTAGGCACTGGCAGGGACACGATCAAAAGTCGTCATGGCTAATGCCCAACTTCTATGGGCTATGTTCAAACACCTTTGATGTGTATTCACAGGCACATCAATAGTGTAAGTAAACACAGGCACTGGCAGGGGTACAGTCTGAAATTGTATATGGGCTATTGCAAATATCTATGGTGGTGCACTGTGGGTCAATGCATCTTACGACCAGTGGTGGCATGTCATGGGTCTCGACGTCTTGTGACCAGTGGTGGTGTGTCATGGGTCTCTGCATCTTGCGACCAGTGGTGGCACATCATAGGTCTCTGCATCTTGCGACCAGTGGTGGCACACCATGGGTCACTGCAGTTTTAACTATCGAAGATTGGCTAATGACAGTCCTCTTTTGACCATGGACAATCACCTATGGGCTAAAGGCACTAGTCCTATATACTATGGCGCCTAACTGTGTCCGTCTGTCTGTCTGTTTGTCTGTGAGCGCTCTAGCTCTAGACACAGTTGTCGGTTCGCGATGATCTATAGCTTAAACTGACCGTCAGAGCACGCGATTTTGCATCTTTGCTTTTAGAACTTTGACCAATGACTAAATTGCACAATATTTCGCAAATATCGGCTGTGCCAGTACATTTTGAGCACAGAAGGCACCACACTCTGTGATTGGCATTTGATTTCGCGCCAAAAGCACTATACAGTGTCACTACTCATGACAGAGTTATCGTTGTGAGACTCCAAAGTGTATTCGCAGGCACTGCATGCACTGGCAGGGGCACAGCATCAAACTGCTTTGGATCTATGTCAAATGTCTTTAGATCTATCTGAAATCTCCTACGGGTTAAACCCAAATGTCCATGGGCTAAACCCAAGTATCTATTGTGTGTTTACAGGCACGGAAACTGGTGCGTGTGTAATTGTAGGCACTGGCAGGGACACAGTGTCAAATGGCTTGAGATCTGTCTGAAATGCCCTATTGGCTAAACAGAAATGTCTACGGGCTAAACACAAGAGTCTACTGTGTATTTACAGGCACATGAGCTGGCACAATCCTAAACTTAGGCACTGGCAGGGGCACAGTGTCAAATGGCTTGAGATCTATCTGAAATGTCCAATGGGCTAAACCCAATTGTCTACGGGCTAAACCCAAGCATCTATTGTGTATTTACAGGCACAGGAGCTGGAGAGATCCTAAACATAAGCACTGACAATGGCACAGGGTCTAACGACTTGAGATCTTACTGTACTGTCCTGCAGTGCACTGAATTCGATGATTGCATTATCTCCTTCATGCTCTGCAGATTACCCATATGCTATTGGCCACAGAGATTCTCCTACGGGCTAAAGGCTCTAGTCCATATTACTAAGCGGCCTAGAGTCTGTCCGTCTGTTTGTGGCTCTGCGAGCGCCATATCTCTAGACACAGTTGTCGGTTCGCGATGATCTATGGCTTAAACTGACCGTCCTGGCCTGTAGTTGTGCATGAAGGTTTGTGGACTTTGGTCGATGTCTAAATTCCAAAATATTTCGAAAATATCGACTGCGCCAGTACATTCTGAGCACAGAAGGCACCACACGCAGTGATTGACGTTTGATTTCGCGCCAAACGCACTTTACAGTGTCACCATTCATGACAGAGTTGTCGTTGTGACACTCCAAAAGTTTATTCGCAGGCACTGTGTGCACTGGCAGGGGCGCAGCATCAAACTGCTTTGGATCAATGTCAAATGTCTTTCGATCTATCTGAAATCTACTACGGGCTAAATCCATATGTCTACGGGCTAAAGCCAAGTGTCTATTGTGTATTTGCAGGAGTGGGAGCTGGTGCGACCCTAAATGTAGGCACTGGCAGGGGCACAGTGTCAAATGCCTTGAGATCGATATGAAATGTTCTATGGGCTAAACCCAATAGTCTACAGGCTAAACCCAAGTGTCCATTGTGTATTTACAGGCACGGGAGCTGGCGAGAGTCTAAATGTAGGCACTGGCAGGGGCACAGTGTCAAATGGCTTGAGATCTATCTGAAATGTTCTATGGGCTAAACTAAGTTGTCTATGGGTTGAACCCAACACGATTGACCATAGAGATTCTCCTACGGGCTAAAGGCTCTAGTCCTATATTACTAACGCGCCTAACTGTGTCCGTGTGTTTGTTTGTTTGTTTGTCTGTGAGCGCCATAACTCTAGACACAGTTGACGGATCGCGATGATCTATGGCTTAAACTGACCGTCATAGCCTGTAGTTTTGCATGAAGGTTTGTGGACTTTGGTCGATGTCTAAATTCCAAAATATTTCGAAAATATCGACTGCGCCAGTACATTCTGAGCACAGAAGGCACCACACGCTGGGACTGACGTTTGATTTCGCGCCAAAAGCGCTCTACAGTGTCACCATTCACCAAAGAGTTGTCGTTGTGAGACTCCAAAGTGTATTCGCAGGCACTACATGCACTGGCAGGGGCACAGCATCAAACTGCTTTGGATCTATGTCAAATGTCCTTAGATCTATCTGAATTCTACAACGGGCTAACTACGAATGTCTACGGACTAAACCCAAGAGTCTATTGCATATTTACAGGTACGGGAGCTGGCGCAAGCATAGATGTAGGCACCGGCAGGGGCACAGTGCCAAATGACTTGAGATCTGTCTGAAATGCCCTATTGGCTAAGCCCAAATGCCTACGGGCTGAAGCCAAGTGTCTGTTGTGTATTTGCAGGCACGGGAGCTGGTGCAAGCCTAAATGTAGGCACTGGCAGGGGCACAGTGTCAAACAGCTTGAAATCTATCTGAAATGTCTTATGGGCTAAACCCAATTGCCTGCAGGCTAAACCCAAGTGTCTATTGTGTATTTACAGGCACGGGAGCTGCTGCGATCCTAAATGTAGGCACTGGCAGGTGCACAAGATCGAATGACTTGAGATCGATCCCAAATGTCCTACGGGCTAAACACAATTGTCTAAGGGCTGAACCCAATGCCATTGACTGTAGAGATTCTCCGACGGGCTAAAGGCTCTAGTCCATATTACTAAGCGGCAAAACTCTGTCCGTGTGTTTGTGGATCTGTCAGCGCTCTTCCATATTACTAAGCGGCAAAACTCTGTCCGTGTGTTTGTGGATCTGTCAGCGCTCTAGCGCTCGCTACAGTTGACGGATCGCGATGATCTATAGCTTCAACTGACCGTCAGAACATGTAGTTTTGCATCTTTGCATTTAGAATTTTGACCGATGACTAAATTCCACAATATTTCGCAAATATCGACTGCGCCAGTACATTCTGAGCACAGAAGGCATCAAACGCTGTGACTGACGTTTGATTTTGCGCCCAAAGCGCTTTACAGTGTCACCATTCATGACAGAGTTGTCGTTGTGAGACTCCAAAGTGTATTCGCAGGCACTGCGTGCACTGGCAGGGGCGCAGCATCAAACTGCTTTGGAGCAATGTCAAATGTCTTTAGATCTAACTGAAATGTCCTATTGGCTATACCCAAATGTCTACGGGCTAAACCCAAGTGTCTACTGTGTATTTGCAGGCACGGGAGCTGGTGCGAGCCTAATTGTAGGCTGGCAGGGACACAGCGTCAAATGGCTTGAAATCTATCTGCAATGCCCTATTGGCTATACCCAAATGTCTACGGGCTAAACCCAAGTGTCTACTGTGTATTTGCAGGCATGGGAACTGGTGTGATCCTAAACGCAGGCACTGGCAGGGGCACAGGGTCGAATGACTTGAGATCTATTGTCCTGCAGTGTGCTGAATTCAATGATTGCGTTACCTCCTTCATGCTCTGCAGATTACCCATGGGCTATTGACCATAGAGATTCTCCTACGGGCTAAAGGCTCTAGTCCTATATACTAAGGCGCCTAGAGTCTGTCCGTGTGTTTGTGGCTCTGTGAGCGCGATATCTCTAGACACAGTTGTCTGTTTGGGATGATCTATGGCTTAAACTGACCGTCATAGCCTGTAGTTTTGCATGAAGGTTTGTGGACTTTGGTTGATGTCTAAATTCCAAAATATTTTGAAAATATCGACTGCGCCAGTACATTCTGAGCACAGAAGGCACCACACGCTGTGACTGACATTTGATTTTGCGTGACTGACGCTTGATTTCGCACCAATAGCACTTTAGAGTGTCACCATTCACTATGGAGTTGTCGCTGTGAGACTCCAAAGTGTATTCGCAGGCACTGCATGCACTGGCAGGGACACAGCATCAAACTATTCTGGATCTACGTCAAACGACTTTAGATCTATCTGAAATGTCCTGCGGGCTAAACCCAACTGTCTACGGCCAAACGCAAGTGTCTATTGTGTATTTACAGGCACGGGAGCTGGTGCGAGCCTAAATGTTGGCACTGGCAGGGGCACAGGGTCGAATGACTTGAGTTCTATCTGAAATGTCCTATGGACTAAACCCAAATGTTTATAGGCTAAAGCCAAGCGTCTACTGTGTATTTACAGGCACTGGAGCTGGTGCGAGCCTACACGTAGGCAGGAGCATGGGGTCGAATGACTTGAGACCTTTCTGAACTGTCCTATGGGCTAAACCCAATTTCTATGGGCTAAAGCCAAGTGTCTATTGTGCATTTACAGGCATGGGAGCTGGTGCAGTAGTAAATGTAGGCACTGGCAGGGGCACATTGTCAAATGACTTGAGGGCTATCTCAAATGTCCTACAGGTTAATTACCCATGGGCTATTACCCATGACCATAGAGATTCTCCTACGGGCTAAAGGCTCTAGTCCATATTACTAAGCGGCCTAGAGTCTGTCCGTCTGTTTGTGGCTCTGCGAGCGCCATATCTCTAGACACAGTTGTCGGTTCGCGATGCTCTATGGCTTAAACTGACCGTCCTGGCCTGTAGTTGTGCATGAAGGTTTGTGGACTTTGGTCGATGTCTAAATTCCAAAATATTTCGAAAATATCGACTGCGCCAGTACATTCTGAGCACAGAAGGCACCACACGCAGTGATTGACGTTTGATTTCGCGCCAAACGCACTTTACAGTGTCACCATTCATGACAGAGTTGTCGTTGTGACACTCCAAAAGTTTATTCGCAGGCACTGTGTGCACTGGCAGGGGCGCAGCATCAAACTGCTTTGGATCAATGTCAAATGTCTTTCGATCTATCTGAAATCTACTACGGGCTAAATCCATATGTCTACGGGCTAAAGCCAAGTGTCTATTGTGTATTTGCAGGAGTGGGAGCTGGTGCGACCCTAAATGTAGGCACTGGCAGGGGCACAGTGTCAAATGCCTTGAGATCGATATGAAATGTTCTATGGGCTAAACCCAATAGTCTACAGGCTAAACCCAAGTGTCCATTGTGTATTTACAGGCACGGGAGCTGGCGAGAGTCTAAATGTAGGCACTGGCAGGGGCACAGTGTCAAATGGCTTGAGATCTATCTGAAATGTTCTATGGGCTAAACTAAGTTGTCTGTGGGTTGAACCCAACACGATTGACCATAGAGATTCTCCTACGGGCTAAAGGCTCTAGTCCATATTACTAAGCGGCCTAGAGTCTGTCCGTGTGTTTGTGGCTCTGTGAGCGCGATATCTCTAGACACAGTTGTCGGTTCGGGATGATCTATGGCTTAAACTGACCGTCCAGGCCTGTAGTTGTGCATGAAGGTTTGTTGACTTAGGTCGATCTCTAAATTCCAAGATATTTCGCAAATATCGACTGCGCAAGTACATTCTGAGCACAGAAGGCACCACACGCTGTGACTGAAGTTTGATTTCGCGTGACTGACGTTTGAGTTCGCGCCAAAAGCACTTTAGAGTGTCACCATTCACTATTGAGTTGTCGCTGTGAGACTCCAAAGTGTATTCGCAGGCACTGCGTGCACTGGCAGGGGTGCAGCACCAAACTGCTTTGGAGCAATGCCAAATGTCTTTAGATCTAACTCAAATCTCCTACGGGCTAAACACAAATGTCTACGGGCTAAACCCAATTAGTATCTACTGTGTATTTACAGGCACGGGAGCTGGAAAGAGCCTAATTGTAGGCACTGGCAGGGGCACAGCGTCAAATGGCTTGAAATCTATCTGTAATGTCCTATTGGCTATACCCAAAATGTCTACGGCCTAAACACAAGTGTCCACTGTGTATTTGCAGGCACGGGAGCTGGTGCGAGCCTAATTGTAGGCACTGGCAGGGGCACAGTGTCAAATGGCTTGGAATCTATCTGCAATGTCCTATTGGCTATACCCAATTGTCTACGGGCTAAACCCAAGTGTCTACTGTGTATTTGCAGGCATGGGAGCTGGTGTGATCCTAAACGCAGGCAATGGCAGGGGCACAGGGTTGAACAACTTAAGATCTTACTGTAATGTCCCGTGGTGCACTGCATTCGATGACGCCCTATATACTAAGGCGCCTAGAGTCTGTCCGTGTGTTTGTGGCTCTGTGAGCGCGATATCTCTAGACACAGTTGTCGGTTTGGGATGATCTATGGCTTAAACTGACCGTCATAGCCTGTAGTTTTGCATGAAGGTTTGTGGACTTTGGTTGATGTCTAAATTCCAAAATATTTTGAAAATATCGACTGCGCCAGTACATTCTGAGCACAGAAGGCACCACACGCTGTGACTGACATTTGATTTTGCGTGACTGACGCTTGATTTCGCACCAATAGCACTTTAGAGTGTCACCATTCACTATGGAGTTGTCGCTGTGAGACTCCAAAGTGTATTCGCAGGCACTGCATGCACTGGCAGGGACACAGCATCAAACTATTCTGGATCTACGTCAAACGACTTTAGATCTATCTGAAATGTCCTGCAGGCTAAACCCAACTGTCTACGGGCCAAACGCAAGTGTCTATTGTGTATTTACAGGCACGGGAGCTGGTGCGAGCCTAAATGTTGGCACTGGCAGGGGCACAGGGTCGAATGACTTGAGTTCTATCTGAAATGTCCTATGGACTAAACCCAAATGTTTATAGGCTAAAGCCAAGCGTCTACTGTGTATTTACAGGCACTGGAGCTGGTGCGAGCCTACACGTAGGCAGGAGCATGGGGTCGAATGACTTGAGATCTTTCTGAACTGTCCTATGGGCTAAACCCAATTTCTATGGGCTAAAGCCAAGTGTCTATTGTGTATTTACAGGCATGGGAGCTGGTGCAGTAGTAAATGTAGGCACTGGCAGGGGCACATTGTCAAATGACTTGAGGGCTATCTCAAATGTCCTACAGGTTAATTACCCATGACCATAGAGATTCTCCTACGGGCTAAAGGCTCTAGTCCTATATACTAAGCGGCCTAGAGTCTGTCCGTCTGTTTGTGGCTCTGCGAGCGCCATAACTCTAGCCACAGTTGACGGGTCGCGACGATCTATGGCTTAAACTGACCGTCCTGGCCTGTAGTTTTGCATGAAGGTTTGTTGACTTTAGTCGATGTCTAAATTCCAAAATATTTCGAAAATATCGACTGCGACGGTACATTCTGAGCACAGAAGGCACCACACGTTGTGATTGACGCTTGATTTCGCGCCAAAAGCGCTTTACAGTGTCACCATTCATGACAGAGTTGTCGTTGTGAGACGCCAAAGTGTATTCGCAGGCACTGGCAGGGGCGCAGCATCAAACTGCTTTGGATCAATGTCAAATGTCTTTAGATCTATCTGAAATCTCCTACGGGCTAAATTCAAATGTCTACGGGCTAAAGCCAAGTGTCTATTGTGTATTTGCAGGCACGGGAGCTGGTGCGAGCCTAAATGTAGGCACTGGCAGGGGCACAGTGTCAAATGGCTTGAGATCTATCTGAAATGGTCTATGGGCTAAAGCCAATAGTCTACAGGCCAAACCCAAGTGTCTATTGTGTATTTACAGGCACGGGAGCTGGTGCCAGCCTAAACGTTGGCACTGGCAGGGGCACAGTGTGAAATGGCTTGATATCTATCTGAAATGTTCTGCAGGCTAAACTAAGTTGTCTATGGGCTGACCCCAACACCATTGACTATTGAGATTCTCCTACGGGCTAAAGGCTCTAGTCCTATATACTAAGGCGCCTAACTCTGTCCATCTGTTTGTCTGTAAACGCTCTAGCGCTCGCTACAGTAGACGGATCGCGATGATCTATAGCTTAAACTGACCGTCATGACACGTAGTTTTGCATCTTTAGTTTTAGAATTTTGGCCGATGCCTAAATTCCAAAATATTTTGCAAATATCGACTGCCTCAGTACATTCTGAGCACAGAAGGCACCACACGCAGTGATTGACGCTTGATTTCGCGCCAAAATCACTTTACAGTGTCATCATACATGACAGAGTTGTCGTTGCGAGACTCCAAAGTGTATTCACAGGCACTGTGCGCACTGGCAGGGGCGCAGCATCAAACTGCTTTGGATCAATGTCAAATGTCTTTAGATCTATCTGAAATCTCCTACAGGCTAAATCCAAATGTCTACGGGCTAAAGCCAAGTGTCTATTGTGTATTTGCAGGCACGGGAGCTGGTGCGAGCCTAAATGTAGGCACTGGCAGCAGGGGCACAGTGTCAAATGGCTTGAGATCTATCTGAAATGTTCTATGGGCTAAACCCAATAGTCTGCAGGCTAAACCCAAGTGTCTATTTACAGGCACGGGAGCTGGTGAGAGCCTAAATGTAGACACTGGCAGGGGCACAGTGTCAAATGGCTTGAGATCTATCTGAAATGTTCTATGGGCTAAATGCAATAATCTACAGGCTAAACCCAAGTGTCTATTGTGTATTTACAGGCACGGGAGCTGGCGAGAGCCTAAATGTAGCGCTGGCAGGGGCACAGTCTCAAATGGCTTGAGATCTATCTGAAATATTCTATGGGCTAAACTAAGTTGTCTGTGGGCTGAACCCAACACCATTGACCATAGAGATTCTCCTATGGGCTAAACACCACTAGTCCTATATACTAAGCGGCAAAGAGTCTGTTTGTTTGTTTGACTGTTTGTTAACACGATAACTCTTGACACACTCGATGGATTCTGGAGATCTATGGCTTAAAAGAACCGCCTCTGCCTGGAATAGTGCATCTCCTATTGTGGACATTGGCCGATGTCTAAATTCCACAAAATTTGCGAAAATATCGGCTGCATAGTACATTCTGAGCACTAAAGAGTGTCTGCAGGCCACTTTTGCAGCAATTTCGCACTGTCTTGTCACCGTTCACTGCAGAGTTGTCTATGTGAGACTCTGAGATGTATTCAGAGGCACGGGAACAGGTGCGACAGTAAATGAAGGCACTGGCAGGGGCACTTTGTCAAACGGCTTTAGGTTAATCTGAAAACACCTATGGGCTAAGCACAAATGTCAGTGGGTTGAATTCAGTGTATTCTGAGGCATGGGTGCTGGTGCAACCATAAATTCAGGCACTGTCAAGGGCACAACATCAAATGGCTTTAGATCTATCTCATTCTTCTGTGGGCTGTTGTGAGCAGTGGCTGGGCGCCATGGGTCAATACATGGGCTGCATAAGTATGAACAATTTCCATAAGCTTCAGAGTAAATGCGGTCACTGGCAAAGGCACAGTGTCAAATTGCTTTAGATCTATCTGATTCTCCTATGGGCTGTTGTGAGCAGTGGTTGTGTGGCAGTGTGGTTGTGAACAGTGGCTGCTTTCCATAGGTCAATACATGTGGCTCTGTTTCCATAGGTGTTCAGCAGTAGAGTATGGAGTATCACCTATGGGCTAAAGGCGCTAGTCTACATTACTATGCCAGCTAGGTGTTTTGTCCGTCCGTCCGTCTGTCTGAGTTCGCTTGCCTTCCTAGCACTTCGCCACGCGACGCTTCAGCATGCGCTTGCCCCGCTAGCACTTCGCCACGCGACGCTTCAGCACGCGCGCGCCTAGACGCCAGCGGGACGCCAGCGGCGGCAATCAATCGCTGCACGGCTAGCGCCGCCTGTTGCTGCCTGCCTTAAACGCAAGCATCGCCTGAACAGAACGGCAATTCACGGTAGCAGAACCTTGCAAAAGCGAACAGTCGCGCGGTACAACAGAGAGGCTTGCAATGTGCAGTGCAATCCAGGCAATACAACGGCGATGCTCGCGCAGGCATTGAACAGTACGGCAACGCTCGCGCAGGCAATTCTAGCCGCTTGAGCGACTATTTCGCTAAACTAAGCGTTGGAATAGAGCCGAACAGTACGACAATGCTCGCGCAGGCAATTCTAGCCGCTTCAGCGACTATTTCGCTTGCAACAGGACAGATCTTGCAACAGGACATTGCAATGTGCAGTGCAATCCAGGCAATACAACGGCGATGCTCGCGCAGGCATTGAACAGTACGGCAACGCTCGCGCAGGCAATTCTAGCCGCTTGAGCGACTATTTCGCTAAACTAAGCGTTGGAATAGAGCCGAACAGTACGACAATGCTCGCGCAGGCAATTCTAGCCGCTTCAGCGACTATTTCGCTTGCAACAGGACAGATCTTGCAACAGGACAAGCTGCCCGCTCTCTATCATTTGTTTTGCGCGCCGCTTTGTACGGCGCGTTCGCGAGGCAGTCAGCGCCATTGGCTTGCAACAGGACAGACTTTCTGCAACAGGACAAATGTTGCTACAGTACATACGTTGCAACAGGATGGTCGCGCGAGGCGACCAGCGCCATTGGCTCGCAACAGGACAGACCTGCAACAGGACAGATCTTTCAACAGGACAGATCTACATCTTTCAACAGGACAGATCTTGCAACAGGACAAATCTTGCAACAGGACAGATTTTGCAACAGGACAAATCTTGCAACAGAACAGATCTTGCAACAGGACAAATCGTGCAACAGGATAGATCTTGCAGCAGGACAGATTTTGTACCAGGACAGACCCTGCAACAGGACACATCTTGCACAGGATAAATCTTGCAACAGGACAGATTTTGCAACAGGACAAGTCTTGCAACAGGACAGATCTTGCAACAGGACAGACCTTCCAGCAAGACAGATTTTGCAACAGGACAAATCTTGCAACAGGACAGATTTTGCAACAGGACAAGTCTTGCAACAGGACAGATCTTGCAACAGGACAGACCTTGCAGCAAGACAGATTTTGCAACAGGACAAATCTTGCAACAGGACAGATTTTGCAACAGGACAAATCTTGCAACAGGACAAATCTTGCAACAGGATAGATCTTGCAGCAGGACAGATCTTGCAACAGGACAGACCCTGCAACAGGACAGATCTTGCAACAGGACAGATCTTACAACAGGACAAATCTTGCAACTGGACAGATCTTGCAGCAGGACAGACGTGGCAACAGGATGGTCGCGCGAGGCGACCAGCACCGTTGGGTCGCAACAGGACAGACCTTCTGCAACAGGACACATCTTGCAACACGACACATCTTTCAACAAGACAGATCTACATCTTTCAACAGGACACATCTTGCAACACGACACATCTTGCAACACGACACATCTTTCAACAAGACAGATCTACATCTTTCAACAGGACAGATCTTGCAACAGGACAGACCTTGCAACACGACAGAGCTTGCAACAGGACAGACCTTGCAACACGACAGATCTTGCAACAGGAGAGACCTTGCAACACGATAGATCTTGCAACAGGACAGGCCTTGCAACAGGACAGAGCTTGCAACAGGACAGACCTTGCAACACGATAGATCTTGCAACAGGACAGACCTTGCAACAGGACAGGCCTTGCAACAGGACATACCCTGCAACCGGACATTACGGACATTGACGACTACATTCCATGCTATTCAGATCACAGAAATTCTTCTGCAACAGGAAGGAACGGCTAGTCCTATATACTAAGCGGCATAGAGTCTGTTTGTTTGTCCGTCTGTTAACATGATAACTCTAGCTACAGTTGACGGATCGCGATGATCTATGGCTTAAACTGACCGCCGTGACATGTAGTTTTGCATCTCCTATTGTGGACTTTGGCCGATGACTAAATTCCACAATATTTTGCAAATATCTGCTGCGCCAGTACATTCTGAGCACAGAAGGCGCCACACACTGCGATTGACGTTTGCTTTCGCGCCAAAAGCACTTTACAGTGCCACCATTCATGACAGAGTTGTCGTTGTGAGACTCCAAAGTGTATTCGCAGGCACTGCATGCACTGGCAGGGGCACAGCATCAAACTGCTTTGGATCTATGTCAAATGTCTTTAGATCCATCTGAAATCTCCTACGTGCTAAACTCAAATGCCTACGGGCTAAACCCAAGTGTCTATTGTGTATTTACAGGCACGGGAGCTGGTGCGAGCCTAAATGTAGGCACTGGCAGGGGCACCAGGTCGAATGGTTTGAGATCTATCTGAAATGTCCTACGGGCTAAACCCAATTGTCTAAAGGTTAAATCCAAGCATCTATTGTGTATTTGCAGGTGCAGGCATTAGGACTGATGCAATCCTAAATGCAGGCACTGGCAGGGGCACAGGGTCGAACCTATCTGAAATGCCCTACAGGCTAAACCCAAGTGACGACAGGCTAAACTCAAGTTTCTATTGTGTATTTACAGGCATGGGAGCTGGTGCGATCCTACAGTCCCGGTCAGAAGTCAGGCCTCATATACCGCGGTACGCATGTCGGCGCATGTCTGCCTGCTGCACGCTGAAGCGGGCAGAAGGGAGGGATGAAAATGAGATCTTATCTCGGCCGCCTATGCTTTAGCACGTCGACATGCTTCGACATGCAGACATGCGGTACGTACGTCGAATGAGGCCCGACTTCTGACCGGGACTGTAAATGCAGGCACTGGCAGGGGAACAGTATCAAATGATTTGGGATGCAACTGTATCGTCCTACGGTGGGCTGAATTCGCTGATGGCATTATCTCCTTCATGCTCTGCAGATTGCCCATGTGCTATTGACCATAGAGATTCTCCTACGGGCTTAAGGCTCCAGTTGTTGTACTAACTCGGAAGGCGAACAGAAGATTAATCGCCGAATCTCCTCTATACTACATGGTATTCGAAAAGGAGAGAGCGTTTTGTTGAGAAGTCTGTAGATCTATCAGTGCGCGTTGCGTTTGCTTGTCATGGTCGTGTTTACTCAGCCAGTGGCGCTTCGTTTGAAGTCACGTTGGGAATTTTAAATTACGGGGTAACAGTACTCTTCTTTAATTTAATTAATTTAAAGGCAGAACGGTAAGGCGCGCTTTTAAAACCGGATCGTTGATCCATGACGAAACATCGCACTTGCATACTGCAATTTATCCAGCTCAATTTTATATAGCAGAAACAAGCAAAAGTGCGTAACAGCGTTTAACAGTGCGCTATGGTAATTTCGCGTAGAAACACCAGGCATCCGGGGGACGCAGTATACTCCACAAATTTAAACTCAAACGTCATAGGTATGTTCAAACATCATCTAAGCGCTAAACAAATGGCAAATTCGTAATCAGCGCCCCCGAAAACCCCGAAATCGAGTATAATATTGCAAAAGTTGACTTGACACCCACAATTCAAACGGACGCGGGAGGGATACTGTAGCTTCGACAATTTTTCCAAAATACTTTTCTGGGCCAGATTTAAGCGCAGAATCGTTTGAAACCACTTTTGGAACGATTCGGCGACGCATTCGAGCGCTCTAGGCGCCGAAACGCGAAAATCGCAATTTTCGACCCCGGAGTCGAAAAAGTCGCAGTGTAAGAAAGTTTTTTGTGTTTCGCCCGATTTTCTCCGTTCATGGCTCATTCGATAGAGGACATCTGGGAAGGAGCACCAAGAGTGGTCTCGCCGCTCTAGCTGCTACCTAGCTCGCACAGCAGCCAGTCAAAGTTGACCCGGGGCCGAAATTCGCAAATTTTTCAAATTTGGCGCCAAAATTGGTCCCGCAGCGATCCAATTCTTTTTTTGCCAACTCGGCACTATCGAGTACTACAACATATCAAAAGATAGTATATACCATTATATGCAACTTTTTCGAGTTCTACCTTGTAGTATGCCTTTTTCAGTACTTTGAAAATTTAAATTTTTGAATTTCCCGCCAACGGGGTCCCGCAGCGTGACCCCATATGTCGTGCAGGTTGCCCACCCACTAGGCCTACCCAACGCAAAAGACCGTTTGCAAATCGGCCGCTTCACGCGCGAACCCCATCCGGTTAAAATTACTGCGTTTCGCGCACAATCGCTATATACTCCACACTTTTTGTGGAGTATAAAAATTGCTCACTACACAACTGTGTGCAGAAGGTTGACCATTTCAGAGAACTTGCTCATAACTCACATGTAAAACGTGGGAACGCACGCATCGACCTGCTCAACTACACCACCGCTGGACCGCCCTCCGCTCTTACAGTTGCCAATGGAATTGGATTGGAGTGATAGCAAATCTTTGGAAATCGTCATTATCATGTTGGGTGAGAAAGCCGACGTCACGCAATTTACGGATTTGTCGCAGACAATAGAACATGTACACTAAGTTAAGTACGGATCTCACTGAGTTCGTCGAAACACAGTTGAGGTGAAGTACCGGTTATTCGCAGGGGGCAAATGAGGTAGAACAGAAAGAGGGTCAATCCCAGCAAAGCTGCTATGCATACCTAAGTATGTCGTCAATGCAATGAAACAGAAAGTGCCGACAATCTCAGTTGTTGTTGCTGTTGTGGGACGCCAGCTTGTAGTAGTCATAGAGGGGGTCGTCAACTAGAGTGCCAGCGTCGACGCCTTCGGTGTCGTAGAAGAGGCAGCGCTGCTCACTGGCTGAGAAGGCGAAAGCCCGACAGTCTTCGTGCTGCAATTGTGAACTGATTTGAATTGAAATAAACGTGCTCTTAGTACACTCTACACTCTTACCGTGCGACAGCGCAAGCCGCAAATCGACATAATCTGAGCTGATTCGTCGTCGTCGTAGCTGGCATCTTGACCAAGCGACAACCGGCAGCCTCGATACTGCAAACGCTTTCCCTTGGCCACCAGAGAGAAGGTGCGATACTGAGGGTAGGTTATGGCCGCCTGATTGGGCTGCTGGGCTAGAATAGAGAGGATTGTATCAAAGATATCAAAGTGGGTAAGAGATTGAATTCAGCAGCAGATTTCTTCGTTCATCTGCTTGAAGAGTGAAGCGCCATGAGTGAAAATTGAAGAAGAAAGAGAACAAATAAAATAGTAGTAGCTTAGCGTGTCTATACCGTCCTTGAAGTAGAGGGTGTCGCCGGGATAGTTCTCCTTCAAGACGCATCCAACACCGGTGTCGGCGTCGCAGCAGCTGTGCTTTAGAAGGCACCTCCCTTGACTTGGACGGGCGCTGGCAGCCACACAGGTCGGATCGGCCGCGCAAGCGGCTTTGCACAGACGGTTGGTCAAATGAGCCTGACCAGATGATACGACTAGATAAAAAATGTCGCCGTTCGGGCAGAGGGCCCCGCAACGACGGCGGAATGTGTGAGTCGGGGTCGCTGAAACGACCAATTGGTTCTGCAACGCAATGTTCTGCAAAGTTCTAATAGAAGCAAACTGGAACAGAGGCCTTCCAGAGTAGGAAGTTCCGACTGAGACCCTTGGCAGTCAAGACATTCGAAAAGATGACCAGTACCGGGTTTTCCGAATAGAAGTCCCGGGACTTGTATTTGGTTTTGGTCCTTTTTGCGGCTCTACTTTGGCCCCAAATAGAAGTCCCGGGACTTATATTTGGAAAGATAGAATTTGCATTAGTGCAGTTTATTCCAACAAAATTCAGCGTTTGCCTAACAAAGGAGTTGTCAAGCTCATCCTATGACTCCAAGCAGTGTCTGCGACTTCTCCCCTGTGATTCACAGCCATGTTCTCTCTTCATATTCACTCAGCCAGCCGCTTTCAGGGAGCATCAAGGAACTTTGAGATTATGGAAGCGCAATAATTGTCGATTGTTGATAGTACATTGCGCATGATTATGGATGATTTATATCATCGCGCAACAAAGTAGTCGCTCCAAAAAGAAGTCCCCGGGACTTCTATTTGGCAGCAAATCTTAATAGAAGTCCCTGGGACTTCTATTTGGGGGGACTTTTAATCGGAAAAACCCGGTAGATTGACGACTCACATTAGTAGCCAAGTCCAGCAGTCTGAAAACTTACACAGCTTCCAGTATGCGTTTCGAAGAGGGTTGCCGCCGTCGCTGCAAGTCATCTGCGATTTCAAGTAGCAGTTCTCCGCGAGATCCGTCGCAATAACGAAGCCGACGCATCCGGCTGTTTGCGTGCATTCGACCTGAAACACTGACATTCAGAGCAAATTTACGTCAAAATTGCTTCTAGAATTAAAAATTTGGAATCCAAATCGTCCACTGTCGCATTGCCTCGCAAGATTGTCGCACTTCCTCTGTAGTTCCGGTGAGAGAACTGCTGCCGATGTTATTATTTGGGCAGTCTCTGCCAAGCCTTTCCCCGTACAAAATCGCCTGCACGTAATGGAAGCGAAACGCTGAAAGCGACTTCGACAGTTGACTCGTGGCTCTCGCTCTTACAATCGTCTTGAGAAAATTGCCAACGCCCCACCTATCAGGAGAAGGCCAATAAGCATGCCGACACTGGTCCGCTCTTCAGTTTCCGTTGGCCACCGAATCATATTATTGCATAGAGCGATTAGATCTTGCTTCTCCCTCGATAACTTTGAGGCCGACCTCGACGCCAACCCATGTAGGCACATATTGCGGTGCAAGGCGGTTGCGAGGTGATGTGGTCTCATGGGGCGCTGTCGATCGAGGTACCAATCTCTCCCTAGCTACATTCTCTACCGACGGAGATGCGACAAGTGATACGTGACGCTCCTTGAGCGTCAGATGGGCACTCCGCGTGATTGTTTAGCAGACGCTTGATGGACTACCTCATGCTCTGCTAGCCGGAAGCTGCTGTGGTCTCATCCTTCCACCCAATGCGGGGAGTGCCGCCTTCCGCCTAGCCCCCTCTGTCGGCTCCGTCTAGACTATGTACTTGTACACGGAGGCGAGAAAGCGGCTTCTCACAAAACCATCCTTTCTCCTTCCGCCAGTGGGGCAGACCACGAGGAGGGAGTGGCAGCCTTTCACGCCAGACGATCGCGGCCACTGAAAGATCGCCCTGATGCGATATGCGACGGGCAATCTTGTGAACTGAAGGCTACTGCTTCGTGTCACTCCAAGAACAGAACAAGCTTGCGCAACATTTGGGCTAACGCCTTACGAGTTGCGGTTTGCGGCGTCACTTCTCGATAGAAGAAAGCGAGCCTTAGAGCGTCGCCATTAGCCGTCAAACCGGCAAGGGTTTCGTGACGAGCGTCGAATGGAGCGCCGCTCGATTCGTTTCAGAGAGTTAGGCGAGTGCGCGGCCTCCGCGGAAGGGGTCAGCGCCGTCCAAAGCTAAGAGAGCGACGTTCCTTCGAAACGCGGCTTCTCATGCCATTCGCGTAAGCGGCCATTGGACAGGACAGGAGCGAACGAGCGAGCCATTCGGAATTGGGTGGGGATTTTGGGCGCTTTTAAAAAATTGCTTAGCGCTTCTAATAAAGTCACGAAGCGCTTTTAAATGGCCACTAGCGCTTTTAATTTGCCACAGCAGCTTTTGCTTGCCGCCCTTCGGAAATGGCAGGAGGCGCTTTTAAAATGGCAGAACGCGCTTTTAAATGGCATGTTGCGCTTTTAATTCCTCCGGCAGTATTCCAGTCGGGCTTGACGCGGTGGAGGAACGTATTCATGGCACGCAGCAATGGCCAGGCATCGCTGCAGGGAAGGGGCTCAGCCGGCCTAGGCAGGAGGCAAAATATATGGGGGAGTGTGCACCCCACTTACAGTTTGCACTAAAACTCTGCCGGCGCCGCAGTCTGGCGAGTCTCAGCTGAGGCTTAGCGCGACCACCAACTTCAGGGCGCGCTCCGCGCGCCCTGAAGTCGGTCACCGGTCGCGTTAAGCCTAAGCTTCGACCCGCCAGACTGCGACGTCGACTGACTCTTGTGATCCGTCTCTGGGCGCAGGGCGAGCCTAAGCATACCTAGCCTGAATTCAAAGGAATATACAGCTGGTTAAGGATAACAATGTGTTCAATCAAGCAATGCGAATTCTGGACATCCAATTTACGTGAATGCACACAGACTGCAACGAGAAAGTCGCCCATTCAGTACGCTCGCTTATATCCCCACCCACCGCCTGCCTTTTGGTCGACCATCGGCACGGCTCCGCAGCTCCACGGAATTAAAAGCGCAAGTTGCCATTTAAAAGCGCATGCTGCCATATTAAAAGCGCGCTGTTGCCTTTCGCGGCCGCCAGAAATTAAAAGCGCAAGATGCCAATTAAAAGCTGGACGTGCCATTCAAAAGCTGCAAATATTTATCCCCTTCGGGAATTGCTGGCAAGTTGCTACGCGCCGCGACAGATAGAAAGGTTGGTTGAGCGCCAGCCAGAAGCGCTGCTTATACATCCAGTAACAAACTTTGAAGCTTCCTCTATGCGATACGTCCTCTGTATTGCGATTGCTCTGAGATCGGTACCGGAAGGAGCGCCGACGAACGAAACGCGGCGATACGCAACCTAACGTAGAGGCCAACTTTCTTAACGTTAAGCAATAGTTGACCTAACCGGCGCGCGGGCAGGCGAACGGTCTCCTTAACTGTGTCAGAGTTGCTCAACGGTTAACTTACATTGTAGCCGGCCCGTGGGTAGGCTTAGCAGCGTTGGGGTTACTCAACAGTTGACTTAACCAGCCCATTTGCAGCAGAACTGTTCTTACCAGGGCCAAAGGTTAATGCCAGTGCTAAATATAGTCTGATAGCCATGGCATCACTATGTAAGAGCTGGCAGTGTGCGATTCCCTGCCAGTTCAACATTGGGCTGCTAGACTTTTCGTTTCGTCGGATCGGCCCCTCTACACTGTCGCTGACAGACCCTTTGCGGTATGAACATTGTGTGAAACGGGTGGCGGGATGGATCACATTTAAAACGGCACGGCACTCATCACATATAATTCTGGTGTTGGCACATATAAGACGGGACTGTCACATATAAATCGGCATAATCGCATACACACCAATTCTGGCCAACTGAATCGACATTCCTTCCCATCTTCTCAGAAGTGAGACGCGTGACGTACAATACGGTACCTAGGTACATACAGGGCTTCACTGAGGACAACTATCCAAGTTCAGGTGACTTTCAATCTTTCTTCAGGATTACTGTAGTTTTAAACTCGGTTGTGCGTCGCGCTCGACGCCGGTTTGCCGGAGGCGACAGGCTTCACTGCGGTCAGCTTTCCTCCTGTCGATTTGGCAGTGGCCGGTTTCGAAAAGTAGAACTTCTGAAATTCCTCTCTGGCCGGCTTGCACATCAGCAGGATCAAGTAGGGATTCAGCCAGCAGAAGATGTCATTTAGAATGTACCTGCAACATTGATAGCAAGGTGACCAATAGAAACTCATTTTAGATTTGTTTGTGTGTCAGTTAAAACTACGACGCTGTTTGGGTCATAGTCGCAGTTCAGTGTCAGTTAGGTATGTATGTCTCACTTCGAGTTTCAGTTTCAGCAACTGAAACTGAGTTGGAGTTACATATCGAAGTTCTAGAATACCGCAATATTTTGCTTGAACAAATGCTTGGACGTTGATGATTTTCGAATGTTTTGACATTTGGAAATATCTTCCTAAACGAGTCGGGCCTGCGCCTCCCCCCCCCCCCCCCCCCCCCCGCGTACACCCGGTACTGCACTGGTACTGAACTTACGTAAAGCCTTACCACAGCGGCTTGCGGACTTCCTTCTCCAGTCCTATGACGTTGATCAAATTCATGGAGAACTGCAGGGCGAACGTGGCGAAGCCGATGAAGAGCAGCTTCAATTCCGCCGTCGAGATCTCGCCGAAAAAGCCCCGCGGAGGTTTGCGCCCATTTTGCCCCTCTCTGTCGACCTGACTTCGGGCGAGCACTTTGCTTGTGACCATGCGGTGCTTGAAGAGGCCGCAGAACGCCAACGCGTATGCGGCGCCCGACACAAACGCCGCGTACACGCGCGCGTCGCGCACTGACCCGGGCTGGGCGGAGCAACTACTGTATCTTGTGTATGCAGCTTTTGTAAACTACCAACGCGGATAGTGACATTTGTGATGGTAATTGATCCATGAATTTGTTAGCATACAAATAAGTTCATGACAATTGCTGTTATTTACAGTCGATGATGAGATTAGCGTTAGTAATACATTAATATGCATGCATTTTGGTCATGCACGGTGAATAAATTAACATCTAATTGTAAAGTAAATTATATTAAATAATATGTAGGTACATAGGTGAATTAATTAAATAGGCAACATAGGTAGTATTGGAATCGATAAACGAATATTGCCGCACAACCCTTGTGAGCGATATCTCTCATAGAAGTCGTCCGGCTGAAACGTTTCAACATATTTGTTAGCTCCACATGTTGCTTGTGGCACATAACGCAGACTAACGTTGTTCCTTCCGGTTCCCTTGTCCATTATCGATCCCGTCTTTTTGTCGTATTTGATGTAACGGCCTTGACTGGCCTCCCACACGAAGGCGTTCGTCGCAGTGACCAATGTCGTTGCCACCACGCAAGTTCGAATCAAGCACTTGTTGAAAATCTGGTGCAAACGTTTGGCATGTATGTAATCAAGACGAACCGTAGAATACGAATACAGCAACCTAGGTAACTACTACAGACAGAGTACAGGGCAGTAGGTAGCACTACTACAATTGATTCCCATAGAGCAGAATGTAGGTACAGCTTGTACTTTGAGCTGCAGAACATGGTACCGTAATTTTCCAATAAGCCCCCTCTGCTCGTCGACCTTCGAGAGCATGGCGTCGGAGATAGACCGGGGGGGGGGGGATGACTTATTGACGCATAACGGTATATTATCGCATCGCCAAAATACGCGAGGAGAGAGGCGGACGACATAACTACGTACATACATACCTGGTCAACTTTGGTCGGCTTCCAGATGGACAAGCAGCGGTTGATGGCCAGAAGAACGACAAAGATGATTTGGAACCATCTGAAATACGCCACTGTACGAGCATCTTGAATTTCACCACCAAACACAAAATGGCACCTGGCGAACTGCGTGGGCATCTTGATCAGCCAGTATCCTTTGAAGAAACCCCACTGGGCGTCAAACAACACCCTGTAGTGATCCAGTGAGTAGACTCCCCAAAAGAAGGCCCTCTCCCCCAAATAGACCCAGACGAGGCAGAAACAGTCGACGATTCCCAAATAGAAGCTCAGTTGGAAGAAGCTCGACTGGAACAGGGTCGACTTCTGTCGCTTGGCGAGCAGAAAGAGGAACATTATGTAGATGATCAGAGATGGAACGGCCACGATGGCCTGAGTCAGATCGATCGGCGTGAACCGCTTGTGGAACATCTCGCACTCAATTGGTAAAGCAGTGGACGGCTTTTGAAACGAACGATGTATGTGAGAAGTTGCGAGTGGAGCGCCGACTGCTAGTAGGCGGCTAGAGATCGGTCACGTTCGTGACTGCACTCAAGCCATAATTAGCAATCAATCAGCACAATACAATAGACGTGCGTAGAGTTGCGCTGTTCGGTTCGGTTGCCGTATCGTGTTGATGGGTCTTGTCGCGTGTCGTAATTATAGTGCCTTTGCGCGTGATCCGATCGTCGTTCACGAACTCTGCCGAACTGTGCGAACTATGTACTGTGTCGGCTTGTCCAGGAAAATCTTTGAACTTGAGGACCATTCGTATGCTCCAACAACCTAAAGAGACAACAGCGGTGCACGGCACCTACAGTCCACGAAACGGCACAAAATATAAGAGCAACTGTCGTTGAGGAGATCGTACAGAAGTGAAGTAGTGAATGAGTCCGGAAATGCACAATTAGTCACTGATCCAAATCGATTAGTGGTGAAATTACGTCGAGGCACTGCAGATTCATTTTCAGGCAGGTCAGTTCAGTAGCAGAGGCAGACTTGGCCAATGGGGCAGCCTCCACTGGTAATTAGACTGAGGCTGAGGAGGCAGAGACCGCCCAGTCTGCCCTTCCTCTGGCAGCGACAGTGGCAGCTGCTGCAGCGGCGCTGGAGTGGCGGCGACAACGCCGGCCGGACTACAGGGTTGGCGGCGGGCCAGACGAGTCCTACAAAGGGTATCGAGGATACCTTCAGACATACCATCAGCCTTGCCACAACTTGCATAATAATCCTATAGATACAAACGCGCTCAGGGTGTCGAAAATCGACATACGTACGTACATTACATAAATAAAGGCCCCGGCTGTCTGGTCGCCCTTGTCAAAAATCACTGTGCACGACTTTTCCAAGGAACATACTTCAGGCTGTGTCCAACACACTGCAAATTACGCGACGTATCAAACAACAACACTTGATTTGCGACATGACATCGTGTGAAACCATGCCGTTTGGCCTTTGCTTTGTCGACTGTTGCGCACCTGCGCAGTTCTGCGGCAACAATCTGTTCTGTTCAGTTTTGCTGCTGTGTAGGTACGTTCAGCACAGTTTGGGGACATGACTGCGCAGTGACGGTTGAGAACGGCGGCCAAAAGTCGGTCTCTGTAGAAGCATTGGTGACGCACCTTTAGGCCCGCGGCCGATACGGGGACGTCGACCTCGACCAGGGCCTCTACCTTCTGCCCCGTCAGGCGTCAGAATGGTCAACGTGCCCACCACGACGAAGAGAAGGGCAGCCGTGGAAGATTTCATTTCGTTTCCTTGCTTTATCTTCACAGATGTTTGCGTGCGTCACAGTTCGGTAGGTGTTCGTTACTGCGAAATGCAACTGCATCTTTATATAGCGTTTCTTATGTACATAGGTGGGCGTTGTAAACAGAGAACAGAATACGTAACAGCACCTTCCGAAATCCATATGACGTAGAAAGCAGGGACGTGCGAAGTCGCGTGCGACCGACGTTGCTGAGTAGAGAGACAGTAGCAGGGGGCGCTGTTGTGCTGTTCGTTCGTTTGAAGGCGCCTGACTTCGTCGTGGTCGACGCATCGGTGTAATCGTAATACAGCATGACGACACAGTTGCTTACAGTCAACAGAACATTCCCATGACGGTATTTCCGGTCTTGACGACAGGCTGTTGTTGCGTTGTCTTTGAAGCAAACAATGAGCAGTTGCCAGAGAATCCGCACAGTCAGGTGACATCACTTGTAATCAGTATTCTTCCTCCGTTACACTTCAATGCAGAATTTATTCGATGCCGGCGTCTGGCGTGACCTGACTGCGACGCAAGGTGTGAGACGGTGTAGAAGCTTAGTGAAATAGCCAGAGCCACTATACTCACTAGTGTGAACACAACACACTTGGAATCATTGTTGCTTATACGGTGTATAGGCGTGTATGAACGACGAATCGTGAGCAAATCATGACAACTTTTGGTTACGAGAAAATAACCACAAAATGTGTGCTTATGTTACTGTTTGCAGTGGCAGCTTTCATTTTGGTGAGGCAAGCAGTGATCTACACGTTTGCTAAATAGTCACCTACACAACTTTGCCTCCAGAATCGAGAAACATGTACCTATGTACATACTCTGGATACGACTGAACATTGAATACTGTCATACTGTAAGTTGGAAAGTGCATTGGGCGGGCAATATATAGGTAGTAGGTGGGAGTTGTTCTCTGCCGAAACATCGCCTCAAGTCAGCCACACACTGTACCTACCTACATAGGTACGTGTGGTATGTACTAGCGCAGAAGCTCAGAAAACCATCTGATTTAGTGCCTCTTCATCACTGCACGGGCAACGCTTCTCTCATTAGTTGGGCGCACCGCGACTTTTGCTGTAGTCGCTAAATCCAAAGCCATCCCTTACTCGAAAAGTGAATTGATGAAACTCTGGCCATCTCTTCCCAACCCCCTCGTCCACGAGACCTTCTGTAGTCAACTGGTGGACAATGGATGCATCACAGTCAAAGACGTCAAAGTTGAAGGGAAAGGGCATTCTTCTCTCAAGTACGAGAGACTATTGGTCAGCGAGTACAGGCCCCATGCGACCGAAAGTCAAGTGACATTGCTGCCTCCTCCAAGTGGGAAGAGGGAAGGTGAGTTGGGGGGGGGCATTGGGGAGGGGGGGGGGGGGGGGGGGGGGGGTGGCGGAGCGGATAATTGGGAGGGGAGCAAGACGGGGAGAGAGAAGTGGAATTGTACTTTGTGGGTGCCAGCACTGCCCGTTGCCAGCATTGGCTACACTTTTCATTCCAGTAACCAGTCGCCCAAGTTTTCGTTAGCTAATTTGAATCACGGCTTTCTAACCTTTTGCACGATGCCTTCCAGATCTGTTCGACACAAAGAAGTGGCAGCTGGACTATTCCTTCCTGGCAGCAGAGTGTCACGTTTATACGCTCTTGATCCCCTTCACTCTGGACCCTCTCTACCGTACTCTTGCGAATAACAACACTCTGCGAGACAAAGAGGAAGATTCCAGCGATGCGAAGGCTACCGCGTCCATGCTCAATTATCCATACAGAATTCTGATGATTGGATTAGGAGGTGGTTCTCAACCCATTTTCGTGCGGTTGAAGTTTCCCAAGGTACATAAAGATTATGGTTTGGACATTATTGTCGGCTTTCTGGATCGAATTTGAGTATTTTAGGCCCATATCACAGTGGTCGAGCTGGACAGCATGATGTACCGAATCGCCACAAAGTGGTACGGTCTAAGAGTGGATGGACTCTCAATTGAACGTGATTATTGCCGATGGCATCAAGTTCATTAAACAAAGCGCTGAGCGAGGTGGTTGTGTCGATTGTGGCTTGCCGAGGTCTTGTCCGATTTGTATGATTTGTCAGGCGAACGCTGGGATCTCGTTCTGTTCGACGCCTGCGTTATCGGCAGCAAAGGGAAGATAACGAAGGGTGGACCGTCAAAGGGTGTCGCCTGTCCTCTCCCCCAACTCTACGACGCACCAGAAATGCACAAGGACCTCAAGAGGATACTCTCGCCCATAGGTGGTGCACCTCATCAGCTAGCCTCATAGGCCATGCCAATTGGTACTCACTCATACCAACTTCAGGTGTGCTATCAGTTAATGTGTTGGTTTATCGCGCGGCTGCGAGGCCGAACATCTTTCGTTCGTTCCAAAAGCACTTCCCCACAGTCTACTGGCAGGGAATGGTCAACGAAGACAACTACGTGCTTGTAGCGTCTAACTATGGAGGAGTGAACTCTACAAATGCGAAGCCCCAATTGGAAAAGGAGCCTGTGTTTCAGAAATTGAAAGACATTAGTCTGGAGAGACAGAAACGGTTGAAGCAGCTAATAACCCGTAGCGACAATGTGTAGACGTTAAGCGTTGCGTTTCGCTATGTCTCTGTGAACATTTCAGTAATCCAAATCACGATAAATCAAACGGATACTGCATTCAAAACATACACAAGCAGGATTAAGCGAATCACATTGAAGTATACAAGTCCGAACATCGGATACCGACGACGCAGGAAGACCTGCACAACAGTAGGTACATGCTGAATCACCAAATTGGGGTTTCCTTTGCTTCTCCTTCCTCCCATTCACAGTGGAATTAGTAGCAGCGGCAGGTGTAGCCTCTGCCACATCCGTTTCTGTTGACTCGACTGAGGCTGCGCACGCAGCGGCCGCCCGATCGGCCCGTCTTCTTACAGTGGCAGTTGCAGGTGTTGCAGTTGCGCAACGCTCGGACAGCCGCTCGGAGAACAGGCCTGACTGTGGTTGTCGTAGTTGGCGGGTTAGCCACGCAGCGTGCTTTCCAGACGTAGCCTGTACAACGGCCCTTGTTTCAAACCATTGTCCGACCGCCCTCGTCGTCGTCGTCGTCGTCGTCGTCGTCGTCGTCGTCGTCGTCGTCGTCGTCGTCGTCGTCGTCGTCGTCGTCGTCGTCGTCGTCGTCGTCGTCGTCGTCGTCGTCGTCGTCGTCGTCGTCGTCGTCGTCGTCGTCGTCGTCGTCGTCGTCGTCGTCGTCGTCGTCGTCGTCGCCGTCGTCGTCGTCGTCGATGGTTGAAATTCAACGATTTCACACCTTTTCCCTTTCGGAGAACCCAGCAACCTCGGGCCTCCACTCGATCTGGAGTGAGAAAGGCAAGAGCGGCGACAACGCAGATAAAGGCAACCATCGACGATTTCATTTTCGTTTCTTGGTGTCCCTTCCAGTTACTTCACCTTCTTCTAGAGACCAGTGTTGATGCAGGAAACTTACAGTCTGCAGGTTGTCTACCCTCCTTCCGCTTTTATAGAGAGGCCACATGGGTGGGCGTTGTAAACAAGCAGAAAATACGTAGCACATACGCAAGAATGCTGCGTCATAAATTCGCCACTGATGGGTCAAGTACATAAAGTGGCATAACGTGGCGATACTTCACGCAGCTCTTATACGCATGTGGCAATTCCGAAAGTGCGGTTCACTCGCATGGCAGAGGCGCGTCACTCTTACACTTTTGCGTCGAGAGCGACCTGTCTACGTCGCAGTGGGCGGAAGCTGACGACAAAGGTGACGACACAATGTCGAGTGCCGACGTCAAATTGTTGCTGTTTCGTTCGGCTGACGTCGCTTCCGGCACTTGCTGCGTTACACCCCTACCCCACGCTTTGTCAAGGTTGACCAGGTGGTGGGCTAGTTTTGTTATGTAGGACAGCTTGACTCAATTTCCAAGACTTGTTTATCGTCGATGGTTTGCCGAGACGCCAATCGCGACGACGACCTGTACCTACGTACCGGGTTTTTCCGAAAAAGCGCCTCCCCCCAAACAAGCGCCCCCGGGGCGCTTATTTGGCATGCCTTTCCAAATAAGCGCCCCGGTGGCGCTTATTTGGAGGAAAGATTCTTTGAAGAGAATCTGTATTTTGCCTCCTTTAGTTAATACCTGTTAGCTAAGAAAATGAAGGTCTCAGGGGTTGATTTTAGTCTGAATTCTCCATTCTGTAAGACAATTTAAATAATTATGCATTAAATACCAGCACAAATATGATTTTGTATACCAGAACTTATCGATTAGGTATACACTTCTGTTGAACAACAGCTACGTAGAGTATGGAAGTGTCGAAAAGGCACCTGATTAGACTTTCCAAATAACCGCCCCGGGGCGCTTATTTGGATTGATCCTGCTCTCGCCAAGAGTGCCAAAACTTAATTAGCGCCCCGGGGCGCTTTTTTCGCCCGGCCTCAGCCGGGCGAACCCCTACGAGAGCTTA
>JASAMZ010009330.1:0-32639 GCA_030248115.1 Linhomoeus sp. GSCO2_2 | reverse complement strand
CCCATTTCCACAGGAGTGGATGTGTGAGTTGGAGAAGTGGTCGTCGTCGTCGTCGTCGTCGTCGTCGTCGTCGTCGTCGTCGTCGTCGTCGTCGTCGTCGTCGTCGTCGTCGTCGTCGTCGTCGTCGTCGTCGTCGCCGTCGTCGGCCGTCGTCATCGATAGTCGTCGTCGTCGTCGTCGTCGTCGTCGTCGTCGTTGTCGTCGTCGTCGTCGTCGTCGTCGTCGTCGTCGTCGTCCGTCGTCGTCGTCGTCGTCGTCGTCGTCGTCGTCGTCGTCGTCGTCGTCGTCGTCGTCGTCGTCGTCGTCGTCGTCCATTTCTAACTGCTTTCTTCAGTCAAGTCGACCTTATGCTCCAAGCCATCTCCAGTATCTCAGACGAGGCCGGAAGCTTTACAGCCGATGTGCTATTCGGGCAAATCTGGTGGACCCCGCGACGCGTTACGGCCAATGGACGGACTGGCTCGAGAATATGACCCTGTCGCATCAAATGATAGACCATCTGTGGCTTCCGAATGTCTGTTTTCAAAACAGCAAGTTTACGGTGGTCCACGAAAGTCCCACGGCCAACATTTTCCTACTCATTTACCCCAATGGAACGGTGTGGACCAACTATAGGGTCAAGGTGGGAGGGAGTAATTATAAATACAAATCATTGAACCTATGGAAAACCTGCATGTAAATAGATTGGAAGGTAGGTAGACATTATTCACAAACAAGAAGTGATTTCATTCTTTGAGAGACATTTCAAATAATGTTGCATTCATCGCCAGATGTTGTAACCGCTGAACACAGGCGGCCTGCGCTCTTCTTTTGAAGTAGTGCTCTTCTTTCGTCACGGGTATGAGAAGAGCTCGGTGGAAGTGATTTAGATTCCCAGACGAGGGGCCTGCGCTCTTCTGACTGTTTCTTCTTTTTCCACGGGTATGGAGAAGAGCTATGTGAGTCTGAACATCATCACACTTCTGAGAGATTTCGCAAGATGATTGGTTTGCTGTGTGACTCATTGCTGTGCGACGTCCGACGTATGTGCACTCTTGTGCGAGATACTACCAGTCGAAGGCAGCACTATAAGTGCTCATCTAGCAGAATCGCTCATATCTTTCGAAACAAGTCGGATCTTCGCACAGTAAAGACCAATCGTCTTGAAATCGTCGGGGAATCTACTGGTGTGTCGATCTCCACCGTAGCTCTTCTCATACCCGTTGAACGAAAGAAGAAACTTCGACCCGTATAAGCGCGTAGGAGTGCCAGCAGGGGTCGATCTCCACCGAAGCTCTTCTCATACCCGTGAACGAAGAAAGAACACCGACGCAGAGCGCGAGGCGCCTGTTCAGCAGGTTAACAACAGCAAAGTTCTTTTCAGGTGGAGTCTCCCTGCGCTCAGGACATGCAAGCGTTCCCAATGGACGTACAGAAGTGCAAAATCGTCCTGGAGGCCTACTCTTACAACTCGGGCAAGGTCAGACTACAGTGGATGCCGTCCGGCGTGCTCAACGACCTTCAGGGCAGGTGGGATGAGCGAGAATAGATTTGTGCTGTCACAGATAAAAGCATGTAGAGACCTTTCAAATGATGTGTTGATTGTCGCTGTACGATGTAAGACGAGCGAGTTACGGCCGTTTCGCTTTTTTATACTCCACAAAAAAGTGTGGAGTATATAGCGTTTGTGCGCGAAACGCAGAAAATTACAGTCAACGGCGTTCGCGCGTGAAGCGGCCGATTTGCAAACGGTCTTTTGCGTTGGGTAGGCCTAGTGGGTGGGCAGGGTGGACACCAAACGAGGTCACGCTCCGGGACCCCGTTGGCAGGAAATTCAAAAAATTATATTTTCAAAGTACTGGAAAATGGGTTAAACAAGGTAGAACTCAAAAAAGTTGCATATAATGGTATACACTATCTTTTGATATGTTGTAGTACTCGATAGTGCCGAACACGGAAAAAAAGAATTGGATCGCTGCGGGACCCATTTTGGCGCCAAATTTGAAAAATTCGCGGTTTTTGGCCCCGGGTCGACTTTGACGGGCTGCTGTGCGAGCTAGTTAGCAGCTGGGGCGGCGTGACTATTCTTGTTGCTTCTTCCCAGATGTCCTCTATCGAATGAGCCATGAACGGAGAAAATCGGGCGAAACACAAAAAACTTTCTTACACTGCGACTTTTTCGACTCCGGGGTCGAAAATTGCGATTTTCGCGTTTCGGCGCCTAGAGCGCTCGAATGCGTCGCCGAATCGTTCCAAAAGTGGTTTCAAACGATTCTACGCTTAAAGTTGGTCTAGAAAAGTGTTTGTGAAATAGTTTCGGAGCTACAGTACCCCTGCCGCGTCAGTTTGAATTCTGGGCGTCGAGTCGACTCTGGCAATATTATACTCGATTTCGGGGTTTTCGGGGTCGCTGATTACGAATGTGGTATTTGTTTATCGTTTTGGCGATCTTTGAACGTATCTATGACAAATTTGCATGATACCGCATGCCAAGTGCAGAATTTCAGTTCCTGGAGTCCACAGGAAGCTAGGGGTGTTGTATGTCGATTCTGGGGTATTCTGGGATGTAGATCACGAATTCGGCATTAGTTTTGCGATTGGGAGTGCCAGGAGGCCACAACAGCAGAGGGGTCACTGTGAGTAGGAGTCCAAATTTGTGGAGTATACTGCGTCCCCCGGACGACTTGCCTGGTCGGACCTTTGGGTTGCTGTAACTCGCGAAATTCAAATTGTGCGTCTCGACTTTGGTATTGAAACCACTTGTGTTCACAAAACGCCAGGTCTATTCCAAGCGATCCTTCCCTGTACTGCACGCTCTAATCGAAGGCACGGCCACTGGCAGGTTGCCGGATTTCGAGCTGTCCCGCTGGGAATGGGCCAGTCGGACCAATAGCTACCTGGCGGGCGGTTGGGACCAACTCATAGCCTTCTTCTACTTCCGCCGAACCTATGGATACTACGTCCTCCAGCTGTACATGCCCACCTATGCAAGCGTCTTCATCAGGTACGGTAGGGGCAGAAATTCGAGTTTGAAATGTCAAAAAACTTGCAAGAAATTCAGTTGGATTGCCTTCTGGCTCGACTCTAAGTGTCTTCCGGGCAGAATCACGCTGGGAGTCAGTTCGCTGATGGCCCTGACATTTCAGGTGACTATTTTGAATTGGCGCATTACCGTAATCTTACTAGGATGGCGTGTGAGCGTGCTGCACTGCGTCCAGCTTTTGAAATTGCAGACTTTCGCAATTTACGGAGAACCGGTCGGTAGACATAGTACATACTTCTCCGGCTAACTTTCATACTGTCCCACGAGACCTGGGTTTTTTTTTTGGGCCATAGTGGGGGCCATGGCCCCTAGAACTTTGGACCGGGCCCCTAAGATTTTTGGTTAGGGGCCACGGTTTAACAGGGGTACCCCTGTGGCGACAACTCAAAATTAGCACTTTTATAGAAATTTTGGCCCATTTGGCCCCCAGGCCCCAAACGAAAAAAAAAACCTAGCACGAGACTCAGTTGGACTTTCGCTAACGCGAATTCATTTGCAGAGTGCAGCACGCACGAAGCGCTTGGTTTGGTTGACGGTGGCTTAGATTCATGCTTTTGGGTCAGTAATAGTGCCACGCACAACTGAATTCGCTGCAACTCCTTTGCAGTACGGTAACGTGGCGCGATCGCTGCCGAAAGTGAGCTACGTCAAAGCGCTGGACATTTGGATCATCGTCTGTGAGTCACAAGACAGTACAGCCGCATGATAGTATTACCAATAAAAAACTTCATTTGGAAAGAACCAGTACCGTACTCCTTTTAGGCATGGCCTTCATTTTCTTCTCCCTGGTAGAGCTGGCCGTGGTTGGTCACGTGGACAAGCTGGCTACACAGGAGAAGAAACGGTAATGTGTGACGTGACTCCTATGCAAATTCAGCTATGTTGTTTCACTCGGCCCAAATTCCAAATTGTAGCTACGACGAGAAGCAAGAGGAGCGGGAGAAGAGAAAGTCGCGTATGCAGGAGATGAACTATCTGACGTCCCACTTGGCCATGCCCGTGGGCAGCAGCAACAATGGGGGCGCCGCCAGGAAGAGGCCCATTTACCCCGTGCCCCTCAATCTGGATACTGGGGAGACGGGACGCGAATGTATCGAGATGGTATGCGGGGAAAGACTCACGGGAGCGTCTTGGCCGCCGATTACATCGCATGTGCATTAGAAATTTCGTAATTTCCAGCAAATGCGCTCCAGAATTCTCAGTGAGACGACCACTCTGGACTCAGAAGGCTCTCCCCGACCCTCGCAGCAGGAGCTGCCTTCCCCAGCCGTGGACTTCCGGCTTACAGGAGGACCCCCTGGCTGCAGCTCCAGTCGCACGAGCGATCCCTGGACCCAAAGGAATCCCGGAGCCGAGGACACTTCCCTGGGAGTCAGTCCCATGGACGATCCCTCCTCCCCCCATGGGAACCCTGAGAACACCCTCTTCCTGCCAGTGCCCAGGGCGGGTCAAAAGTCGCCCCGGCTGAGAAAGAGGAGGTCCCAGTCTGGGGCCCTGACTCCAGAGGTGCGCTTCCAGTCCGGGACCTCTCCTCGGACCAGCTTGGGCTCTGGGGCCCGGGCGGCCCGCCGACGCCTGGGCACCGATCGCTACAGGGACAGCATTCTACAGAGGCCCCTGAGGTGGAAGAAGCTCGAGTGGACTGGGGAGAGAGTGGACAAGCTCTGCCAGGTCGTCTTCCCCATGGCCTTCTTCCTGGTGAGCTGCTAACTGAGGAGAGGCCAGTTGTGGAAGGTTGCTAATTGGAGCGGCGCGACAACGCAAGTAAACGCAAGCCATAAAGTTCGTTTTGTGCAGATATTCAACAGGCGTGCATGGTGACGTAGAATAAAATACACTGTCATTGACTCAGGTTTCGGCCTAGGGTTGAATTTATTACTTTACGCATCGTACCATACCATGACGCACAATATTATCATACAGTGTGCTCGATCGCGCTCCAATTAGCAACAGCTTACAGACTCCCGCTGTTGATTTCCCAAATTTTACAGTCTCATCAATTGCAGTTCAACGTCTTCTACTGGATCTACTACACCAACATGTCCCAGCAGCAGATGGACACCCTCAGAGTGCTGGAGAAGGGACTCCATTTAGTGGGACATCACACCACCAATGAAGAGTTAGTAATTCCTGCCGGCCCGTGAAGTGATTCAGTCATGATACCCGTATAGGTGCACACGCACAGTTCTCGTGTCTTCCAGCAGTGCAGTGCACAATGTGCGAACGTGTTAGATGGCCTTAGAAATGACATGTGAGGAAATTCCCTGAAGTGCCGACACCTTGGCAGGGCAGAAGGCAAATTTCGGAATGTGGCCGGTGCACGTGCTTATCGGACTCGCCACCACGCTTCGCCTTCTGTCGATTCCGTGGAAAGCTTAGACTCGACCTTTGACTTCACCGCAACTTTTGCTCGTCTTATCTGCCAGTCGGTGGTTTCCTCGACTTTCGGCCGACTCTTTCTTCTGTCACAACAGCATTATCAGCTAGCGAGCGGTAAGCTTTCTTGCGCGCCGTGAAGCGTCCCACAGTGTTACTGAGTTGCGCTCTGGAGATCCATCAGCCGCCAACTTAGGAAATGCAGCCAGTGCGCGTGCTTATCCGACTCGCCAGTACGGTTCGCCCGCTGTCACCTGACAACTTCTGACTTCGACTCATTCTTTGACCATCTTATCTGCCAGTTGGTGTCTGGGTGGCGTGACTGGCGTCAACGGAGCCGGGAAATGGGGGTGCGAGAGGGCGGCTTTCCTGGGCTTTCGGCCGACTCTCTCTTCGGTCAACAACACTATCAGTTAGAGAACTGTCAGCCGTCTTAACGGCCCGTAAATCACCTGACTGACAGTGGCCATTGCGACGCGTGAGTTTATCGCTCTGGAGAACGAAAAGCACGCAAATTATTGTTTCACCTCCAAAACATCTCACTTCAGTGTGGTTGACTTCTGAGGAACAATGGGCGCGACTACGACGCTGCTGTTCTATGTAAGCTCGGTTCGGTCGTTCGGTCGTATTGTACCTTGCAGTGCAAATGGAGCATAACAGAGTGCTGAACTCTGGCGTTGCAGTTGCTGGTCGGTGCAGCCTACGACTACTGTAGCGGATCCGCTCTTGGCAGCAGGGGCTCACCGGCGAGGCAGTCGCTGCCTCCACCCAAGGCCACGACAAGTGAGGGACTTTATAATTTGGTGCCGCGTCTTGAAAGGCAAGCAAAACCAATCTATCGCCACTTCAGCCGACATCCTTCTGTTCGGCGGTTGGGCGGCGTCGCCGCCGTATGGCGCCGCTTTCGACGAGATCCACCGTTTCGATCCCTCCACCGGGCGCCTGAGCCGGCTGCCCTTCAATTTGGTCGAAGGAAGGTTGTCCCACGACGCCGCTCGACGACCCGACGGCTCTATTGTCGCCGTGGGCGGCACCCGGTTCGACTTTGGGACTCCGTCAGGCGATCCTGTGTTGAATTCCACAGAGATCATTTCCGATGGCGCGGCTGTGGCGGGTCCGACCCTGCTGACCCAGCGTCTTGGGCCGGCAGTCGCCGCAGTGGGTAGGTACATAGTAGGTACCATACGTGTAACCGGGGTGGGGGGGGGCGGGGCATGGGGGGGGGGGGGGGGGGGGTAAGCCCCCCTCCCCTAGCCGAAAGTGTACCCCCCCCCCATACCCCCCCCCCCCCCAGGTACCCCCTCCCGCCTTCCCCAAAAGACCCCCCTAGAATTTCAAAAATTTTCGCCTGCGGCGCTTAAAATGGCAAAAAATTTCGCCTGCGGCGCTTAAAAATAGCAACATTTTCGTCTGCGGCGCTATATTTTGGACGTTTTTAACCAAAATTAAGTGATTTTTGACACTTTTGGGCCTATTTTTTGCAAAATTTTCTTATTTCTTGGTACTTTTGGCAAAATTTTTAGGTCATTTGACCCCCCCCCCCCCCCCCCCCTCCAGGGGCCTCAGACACCCCCCCCCCCTCCCCCCTGAGGGGTCCTATACCCCCCCCCCCCCCGACCCCCCCCCCCCTGGCCGGTTGACGCTTACACGTGTGGTTGGTCCATACATACCAGGGTAGGTAGGCACTCTATGATGTATGGCCGTCGATGTCCTCCTGCCGCCTGTGGGCGAAAGGCCGTTCGGTGGCCCGCACTGTTCGAGCGCAGTCTCGGTGCTGCCCCACCTCTTGCAGGCGGCGACGTCTACGCCTGCGGCGGGGCGTTCAACAACAGCAACTCGTCGGTGCTGAACACCTGCGAGGTGCTGGAGGAGGGCGCCTCTCGCTGGCGGCTCCTCGCCAACCGACTTCCAGAGGCCGTTGCCTTGGCCGCGGCCGCCTCTGTTGGCCGCCACCTCTATGTGGCAGGCGGCCTACGGACAGAGGAGTTCACCAACCGAGTGTGGCGTCTAGACACCTCGCAGCAGGGGGGCAGTGGTTGGCTGGAAGTGGCACCCATGGCCTCTGCAAGAGCCGGCCATAGGGCCGTTACGCTCGAGGTCAACGGGCGCCCGTACGTCGTGGTTTGCGGCAAGGACCTAAGATCGCCGCCCCAATACATCGGCTGCGAGCGCTACGACGTCGCAAGAGGTTGGTAGCTAGGATGGCACAGCAGGAAGCAGCTCAACTGTCATAGTGTGAAAGAGCGCGATGAATGGTGCGTGAGAGCTCAAGACAACGAGCGAGAGAATCATTAGTGACTAGTGTTAGAGACCTCAAGAGCCTATGGCATTGGTATGGTGCGTGTTACTGTTTAACTAACCGGTATTTTTTCGCCGCGCCTCAGCGCGGCGAGGTGTATATGTCACAGGCCATGGCCGTCTACAGGCCGTGGCCGTCTATACGGGTTTGGCCTGGTCGATCAGGCCATGGCCGTCTTTTCGAGTAGAAGACGGCCATGGCCTGATGCGTCAGGCCACAGCCGTCTAGACGGCCACGGCCTGATACGTCAGGCCATGGCCGTCTTTTCCTTGCTCTGCTAGTTTCCGACATAGTGTATTCCTTCCAATTCAGGCTATGCTTAGGCTCGCCCTGCGCCCACAATGCACAAGAGTCAGTCGGCGTCGCAGTCTGGCGGGTCGAAACTTAGGCTTAACGCGACCGGTGACCGACTTCAGGGCGCGCGGAGCGCGCCCTGAAGTTGGTGGTCGCGATAAGCCTCAGTTTTCGACCCGCCAGGCGCGACGTCGACAGAGTTTTAGTGCAAACTGTAAGTGGGATGAACACTCCTCCATCAAATTCACCTCATGCTCAGGCCTGCTGTGCCCCGCCGACCAGAGATTGCGCGGTTTGGAGGGGCCGCCCTCCAGAACGCGCCATATTGCGTAGTCTGGAGGGAAACCCTCCAGATTGCGCAATCTGGCTGGATTGCGGAAAGTGGGTGCAACATATATACGGACTAGCCGTTCCTTCCTGTTGCAGAAGAATTTGTGTGATCTGAATAGCACGGAATGTAGAAGTCGTCAATGGCCGTAATGTCCTGTTGCATAATCTGTCCTGTTGAAGGTCTGTCCGTTGCAAGGTCTGTCCTGTTGTGAGCCAACGGCGGTGGTCGCCTCGTGCGCGCGCCGCAACGTCCGTCCTGTTCTTTGTCAAGGTCTGACCTGTTGCAAGGCCTGTCCTGTTGCAAGGTCTGTCCTGTTGCAAGGTCTCTCCTGTTGCAAGATCTATCCCGTTGCAAGGCCTGTCGTGTTGCAAGGTTTGTCATGTTGCAAGGTCTCTCCTGTTGCAAGATCTGTCGTGTTGCAAGGTCTGTCCTGTTGCCTTTTACAAAATCTGTCCTGTTGCAAGATCTGTCCTATGGTAAGATCTGTCCTGTTGCAAGATTTGTCCTGTTGCAAAATCTGTCCTGTTGCAAGGTCTGTCCGTTGCAAGATCTGTCCTGTTGCAAGATTTGTCCTGTTGCAAGATTCGTCCTGTTGCAAAATCTGTCCTGTTGCAAGATTTGTCCTGTTGCAAGATTTGTCCTGTTGCAAAATCTGTCCTGTTGCAAGATTTGTCCTGTTGCAAGGTCTCTCCTGTGGTAAGATCTGTCCTGTTGCAAGATTTGTCCTGTTGCTAAATCTGTCCTGTTGCAAGGTCTGTCCTGTTGCAAGATCTGTCCTGTTGCAAGATTTGTCCTGTTGCAAGATTTGTCCTGTTGCAAAATCTGTCCTGTTGCAAGATTTGTCCTGTTGCAAGGTCTCTCCTGTTGCAAGAGCTGTCCTGTTGCAAGGCCTGTCCTGTTGCCTGTTACAAAATCTGTCCTGTTGCAAGGCCTGTCCTGTTGCAAGGTTTGTCCTGTTGCAAGGTCTCTCCTGTTGCAAGATCTATCCCGTTGCAAGGCCTGTCGTGTTGCAAGGTTTGTCCTGTTGCAAGGTCTCTCCTGTTGCAAGATCTGTCGTGTTGCAAGGTCTGTCCTGTTGCCTGTTGCAAAATCTGTCCTGTTGCAAGATTTGTCCTGTTGCAAGGTCTCTCCTGTGGTAAGATCTGTCCTGTTGCAAGATTTGTCCTGTTGCAAGGTCTCTCCTGTGGTAAGATCTGTCCTGTTGCAAGATTTGTCCTGTTGCAAAATCTGTCCTGTTGCAAAGTCTGTCGTGTTGCAAAATCTGTCCTGTTGCAAGATTTGTCCTGTTGCAAAATCTGTCCTGTTGCAAGATCTGCCGTGTTGCAAGATTTGTCCTGTTGCAAGATTTGTCCTGTTGCAAAATCTGTCCTGTTGCAAGATTTGTCCTGTTGCAAGATTTGTCCTGTTGCAAAATCTGTCCTGTTGCAAGATTTGTCCTGTTGCAAGATCTGTCCTGTTGCAAGATCTGTCCTGTTGCAAAATCTGTCCTGTTGTAAGGTCTGTCCTGTTGCAAGATTTGTCCTGTTGCAAAATCTGTCCTGTTGCAAGGTCTGTCCTGTTGCAAGATCTGTCCTGTTGCAAGATTTGTCCTGTTGCAAGATTTGTCCTGTTGCAAAATCTGTCCTGTTGCAAGATTTGTCCTGTTGCAAGATCTGTCCTGTTGCAAGGTTTGTCCTGTTGCAAGATCTGTCCTGTTGCAAAATCTGTCCTGTTGCAGAAAAGTCTGTCCGTTGCACGCCGACAGCGCTGACTGCCTCGCGAACGCGCCGTACAAAGCGCCGCGCAAAACAAATGATAGAGAGCGGGCAGATTTTCCTGTTGCAAAACCTGTCCTGTTGCAAGATTTGTCCTGTTGCAAAATCAGGCCTGTTGCGATCCAATGGCACTGGTCGCCTCGCGCGACCATCCTGTTGCAACGTCTGTACTGTTGCAAGATTTGTACTGTTGCAGAAAGTCTCTCCTGTTGCAAGCCAACGGCGCTGACTTCCTCGCGAACGCGCCGTACAAAGCGCCGCGCAAAACAAATGGTAGAGAGCCGCCAGATCCAATGCGAGCTAAGGGTAGCGAGCCTGATTGAGCGGCGACGGTGCCTTGCCGTACTGTTCAGGCGATGCCTGCGTTGAAGGCAGGCGGCAACAGGCGGCGCTGGCCGTGCAGCGATTGATTGCCGCCGCTGGCGTCCCGCTGGGGTCTAGGCGCGCGCGTGCTGAAGCGTCGCGTGGCGAAGTGCTAGCGAGGCAAGCGCATGCTGAAGCGTCGCGTGGCAAAGTGCTAGGGAGGCAAACCTCGACAGACAGACGGACAAAACACCTAGCTAGCATAGTAATGTAGACTAGAGCCTTTAGCCCGTAGGAGAATCTCCATGGTCAATAGTGTATGGGTAATCTGCAGAGCATGAAGGAGATAACGCAATCATCGAATTCAGTGCACAGCAGGACAGCACAGTTAGATCTCAGGTCGTTAGACCCTGTGCCATTGTCAGTGCCTATGTTTAGAATCTTGCCAGCTCCCGTGTCTGTAAATACACAATAGATGCTTGGGTTTAGCCTGTAGACTATTGGGTTTAGCCCACAGGACATTTCAGATAGATCTGAAACCATTCAACCCTGTGCCCCTGCCCTGCCAGTGCCTACATTTAGAATCGCGCCAGCTCATGTGCCTGTAAATACACAGTAGACTCTTGGGTTTAGCCCGTAGACGTTTTGGTTTAGCCAATAGGGAATTTCAGACAGATCTCAAGCCATTTGACACTGTGCCCCTGCCAGTGCCTGCAGTTATGCTCGCACCAGCTCCCGTGCCTGTAAATACACAATATATACTTGGGTTTAGCCCGTAGACATTTGGGCTTAGCCTGTAGGAGATTTCAGATAGATCTAAAGACATCTGACATAGATCCAAAGCAGTTTGATCCTGTGCCCCTGCCAGTGCATGCAGCGCCTGCGAATACACTTTGGAGTCTTACAACGACAACTCTTTAGCGAACAGTGACACTGCAAAGCGCTTTTGGCGCGAAATCAAACGTCAGTCGCAGCGTGTGGTGCTTTTTTGTGCTCAGAATGTACTGGTGCAGCCGATATTTGCGAAATATTGTGGAATTTAGTCATCGGCCAAAGTTCTAAAAGCAAAGATGCAAAACCGCGTGCTCTGACGGTCAGTTTAAGCTATAGATCATCGCGAACCGACAACTGTGTCTAGAGCTAGAGCGTTTACAGAGTGACAAACAAACAAACAGACGGACAGACTTAGGCCGCTTAGTAATATGGACTAGAGCCTTTAGCCCGTAGGAGAATCTCTATGGTCAATAGCCCATGGGTAATTAACCTGTAGGACATTTGAGATAGCCCTCAAGTCATTTGACAATGTGCCCATGCCAGTGCCAACATTTACTACTGCACCAGCCCCCATGCCTGTAAATACACAATAGACACTTGGCTTTAGCCCATAGACAATTGGGTTTAGCCCGCAGGACAGTTCAGATAGATCTCAAGTCATTCTACCCCGCGCCCCTGCCACTGCCTACGTTTAGGATCGCACCAGCTCCAGTGCCTGTAAATATGCAGTAGATGCTTGGGTTTGGCCTATAAACATTTGGGTTTAGCCCATAGGACATTTCAGATAGATCTCAAGTCATTTGACCCTGTGCCCCAGCCAGTGCCTACATTTAGGCTCGCACCAGCTCCCGTGCCTGTAAATACACAATAGACACTTGGGTTTAGCCCGTTGACAGTTGGGTTTAGCCCGCAGGACATTTCAGATAGATCTAAAGTCGTTTGACATAGATCCAGAATAGTTTGATGCTGTGTCCCTGCCAGTGCATGCAGTGCCTGCGAATACACTTTGAAGTCTCACAGCGACAACTCTTTGGTGAGTGGTGATACTGTTAATGTCCCGCACTACGATTTGAAGTTGATGTTTTGCATGTTGGCGTGCAGTGCGTGCGTCATTGCCACTGTGGCCGCCATTTGAATCATCATGGTTTAGCAGAATTGTGCACCTCACAGTTGAAATTGTCGAAATTTTATGGAATTTAGGCATCGATCAAAGTTCTAAATGCACTTATGCAAAACTACATGTTCAGATGGTCAGTTTAAGCTATAGATCATCGCGAACCGACAACTGTGTCTAGAGTTATGGCGCTGACAAACAAACAAACAAACAAACAGACGGACAGACTCTAGGCGCCTTAGTATATAGGACTAGAGCCTTTAGCCCGTAGGAGAATCTCTATGGTCAATAGCATATGGGTAATCTGCAGAGCATGAAGGAGATAACTCAATCATCGAATTCAGTGTACTGCAGGACAGTACAGTTAGATCTCAAGTCGCTAGACCCCGTGCCATTGTCAGTGCCTATGATTAAAATCTCTCCATCTCCTGTGCCTGTAAATACACAATAGATGGTTGGGTTTAGCCTGTAGACAATTGGGTTTAGCCCATAGGACATTTCAGATAGATCTCAAGATTCGAGCCTGTGCCCCTGCCAGTGCCTACGTTTAGGACTGCACCAGCTCGTGTGCCTGTAAATACACAGTACATCCTTGTGTTTAGCCCGTAGGCATTTGTGTTTAGCCAATAGGGCATTTCAGACAGATCTCAAGACATTTGGCACTGTGCCCCTGCCAGTGCCTACATTTATGCTCGCACCAGCTCCTGTGCCTGTAAACACACAATAGATACTTGGGTTTAGCCTGTAGACATTTGGGTATAGCCAATAGGACATTACAGATAGATTTCAAGCCATTTGACGCTGTGCCCCTACCAGTGCCTACAATTAGGCTCGCACCAGCTCCCGTGCCTGTAAATACAAAGTAGACTCTTGGGTTTAGCACGTAGACATTTGGGTTTAGCCCGTAGGAGATTTCAGTTAGATCTAAAGACATTTGACATTGCTCCAAAGCAGTTTGATGCTGCGCCCCTGCCAGTGCACGCAGTGCCTGCGAATACACTTTGGAGTCCCACAACGACAACTCTGTCATGAATAGTGACACTGTAAAGCGCTTTTGGCGCGAAATCAAACGCCAATCACAGCATGTGGTGCCTTCTGTGCTCAGAATGTACTGTCGCAGCCGATATTTTCAAAATATTTTGGAATTTAGACATCGACTTAAGTCAACAAACCTTCATGCACAACTACATACTATGACGGTCAGTTTAAGCCATATATCGTCGCGATCCGTCAACTGTAGCGAGCGCTAGAGCGCTGACAGATCCACAAACAAACACACGGACAGAGTTTTGCCGCTTAGTATATAGGACTAGTGGTGTTTAGCCCGTAGGAGAATCTCTATGGTCAATAGCCCATGGGTAATCTGCAGAGCATGAAGGAGATAATGCCATCATCGAATTCAGCCCACCGCAGGACGTTACAGTTACATCCCAAATCGTTTGATACTGTGCCCCTGCCAGCGCCTGCATTTAGGATCGCACCAGCTCCCATGCCTGTAAATGCACAATAAAAACTTTAGTTTAGCCTGTCGTCACTTGGGTTTAGCCTGTAGGGCATTTCAGATAGGTCTCAAGCCATTCGACCCTGTGTCCCTGCCAGTGCCTGCATTTGGGGTTGCATCAGTCCCATACCAATAGACACTTGGATTTAGCCTTTAGACAATTGGGTTTAGCCCGTAGGACATTTCAGATAGATCTCAAGCCATTTGACCCTGTGCCCCTGTGTTTACATTTAGGCTCGCACCAGCTCCTGTGCCTGTAAATACACAATAGACACTTGGGTTTAGCCCGTAGGCATTTGGGTTTAGCCCGTAGGAGATTTCAGATGGATCTAAAGACATTTGACATAGATCCAAAGCAGTTTGATGCTGTGCCCCTGCCAGTGCATGCAGTGCCTGCGAATACACTTTGGTGTCTCACAACGACAACTCTGTCATGAATGGTGACACTGTAGAGTGCTTTTGGCGCGAAATCAAACGTCAATCGCAGCGTGTGGCGCCTTCTGTGGTCAGAGTGTACTGGCGCAGCCGATATTTGCGAAATATTGTGGAATTTAGTCATCGTCCAAAGTCCACAATAGGAGGTGCAAAACTACATGTCACGACGGTCAGTTTAAGCCATAGATCATCGCGATCCGTCAACTGTAGCTAGAGTTATCGTGTTAACAGACGGACAAACAAACAAACAAACAAACAGACTCTATGGCGCTTAGTATATAGGACTAGAGTCTTTAGCCCGTAGGAGAATCTCTATGGTCAATAGCTCATGGGTAATCTGCAGAGCATGAAGGAGCACCAGCTCCCGTGCCTGTCAATACACAATAGACACTTGGAATTAGCCCGTTGCCAATAGAGTTTAGCCCGTAGGACATTTCAGATAGATCTCAAGTCATTTGACTCTGTGCCCCTGCCAGTGCCAATGTTTAGAATAGCACCAGCGTCCAGCTCCCATGCCTGTACACAATAGGCACGTGCAGTTAGCCCATTGACAATTGGGTGACAATTGGGCTTAGCCCGTAGGACATTTCAGATAGATCTCAAGTCATTTGACACAGTGCCCTTGCCAGTGCCTACGTTTAGGATCGCACCAGCTCCCGTGCCTGTCAAAACACAATAGGCACTTGGAGTTAGCCCGTTGGTAATTGAGTTTAGCCCGTAAGACATTTCAGATAGATCTAAAGTCATTTGACACTGTGCCCTTGCCAGTGCCAGCATTTACCATTGCACCTGCTAACATGCCTCCAAATACACCTCGGAGTCTCACAGCAACAACTCTGTAGTGAATGGTGACGCAATAGCCCTAAATCTGCTCGATAGTGACTTGCAGTCACTCCTGAGTACCCAGAATGTACTGCGCAGTCGATATTTTCGTGATTTTTGTGGAATTTAGTAATCAGCCAAAGTCCACAATAGGAGATGCACTATTCCAGACAATGGTGGTTCTTTTGATGTATAGATCATTGCGATCCATCAACTGTGTCAAGAGTTATCGTGGTAACAAACAGACAGACAGACAAACACACTCTATGCCCCTTAGTATATAGGACTAGAGCCTTTAGCCCGTAGGAGAATCTCTATGGTCAATAGCCTATGGGTAATCTGCAGAGCATGAAGGAGATAATGCCATCATCGAATTCAGCCCACCGCAGGACGTTACAGTAACATCCCAAATCAATTGATACTGTGCCCATGCCAGTGCCTGCATTTAGGATCGCACCAGCTCCCATGCCTGTAAATACACAATAGAAACTTGACTTCGGCCTGTCGTCGCTTGGGTTTAGCCTGTAGGGCATTTCAGATAGGTCTCAAGCCATTCGACCCTGTGCCCCTGCCAGTGCCTGCATTTAGGATTGCATCAGTCCCATACCTGCAAATACACTATAGATGCTTGGATTTAACCTTTAGACAATTGGGTTTAGCCCGTAGGACATTTCAGATAGATCGCAAGCCATTCGACCCTGTGCCCCTGCCAGTGCCTACATTTAGGCTCGCACCAGCTCCTGTGCCTGTAAATACACAATAGACACTTGGGTTTAGCCTGTAGGCATTTGGGTTTGGCACGTAGGAGAATTGAGATAGATCTAAAGGCATTCAACATCGATCCAAAGCAGTTTGATGCTGCGCCCCTGCCAGTGCATACAGTGCCTGCGAATACACTTTGGAGTCTCACAACGACAACTCTGTCATCAATGGTGACACTGTAAAGTGCTTTTGGCGCGAAATCAAACGTCAATCGCAGTGTGCGGCGCCTTCTGTGCTCAGAATGTACTGGCGCAGCCGATATTTGCGAAATATTGTGGAATTTAGTCATCGGCCAAAGTCCACAATAGGAGGTGCAAAACTACATGTCAGGACGGTCAGTTTAAGCCATAGATCATCGTGATCCGTCAACTGTAGCTAGAGTTATCGTGTTAACAGACAAACAAACAAACAAACAAACAGACACACTCTATGCCGCTTAGTATATAGGACTAGAGCCTTTAGCCCGTAGGAGAATCTCTATGGTCAATAGCCCATGGATAATTAACCTGTAGGACATTTGAGATAGCCCTCAAGTCATTTGACAATGTGCCCCTGCCAGTGCCTACATTTTCTACTGCACCAGCCCCCATGCCTGTAAATACACAATAGACACTTGGCTCTAGCCCATAGACAATTGGGTTTAGCCCGCATGACAGTTCAGATAGATCTCAAGTCATTCGACCCCGCGCCCCTGCCACTGCCTACGTTTAGGATCGCACCAGCTCCAGTGCCTGTAAATATGCAGTAGACGCTTGGGTTTAGCCTATAAACATTTGGGTTTAGCCCATAGGACATTTCAGATAGATCTCAAGTCATTCGACCCTGTGCCCCTGCTACTGCCTACATTTAGGCTCGCACCAGCTCCTGTGCCTGTAAACACACAATAGACACTTGGGTTTAGCCCGTTGACAGTTGGGTTTAGCCCGCAGGACATTTCAGATAGATCTAAAGTCGTTTGACATAGATCCAGAATAGTTTGATGCTGTGTCCCTGCCAGTGCATGCAGTGCCTGCGAATACACTTTGGAGTCTCACAGCGACAACTCCATAGTGGATGATGACACTCTTAAGTGCTTTTGGCGCGAAATCAAACGTCAGTCGTGCGAAATCAAAAGTCAGTCGATGCTGTGTCCCTGCCAGTGCATGCAGTGCCTGCGAATAAACTTTCGAGTCTCACAGCGACAACTTCATGGTGAATGGTGACACTCTAAAGTGCATTTGGCGCGAAATCAAACGTCAGTCACGCGAAATCAAACGTCAGTCACAGCGTGTGGTGCCTCCTGTGCTCAGAATGTACTGGCGCAGTCGATATTTTCGTAATATTATGGAATTTAGTCATCGGTCAAAATTCTAAAAGCAAAGATGCAAAACTACGTGTTCTGACGGTCAGTTTAAGCTATAGATCATCTAGATCCGTCAACTGTAGCGAGCGCTAGAGCGCTCACAGACAAACAAACAAACAAACAAACAGACGGACAGACTCTAGGCCGCTTAGTAATATGGACTAGTGGTCTTTAGCCCGTAGGAGAATCTCTATGGCCAATAGCCCATGGGTAATCTGCAGAGCATGAAGGAGGCAATGCATTTATTGGATTCAGTGCACCGCATGGCACTGCAGTTAGATCTCAAGTCATTTGACACTGTGCCCCTGCCAGTGCCTACATTTAGGATCGCACCAGCTCCCGTACCAGTGAATACACAATAGACACTTGGGTTTAGCCCGTAGGCATTTGGGTTTAGCCCGTTGGAGATTTCAGATGGATCTAAAGACATTTGACATAGATCCAAAGCAGTTTGATGCTGTGCCCCTGCCAGTGCATGCAGTGCCTGCGAATACACTTTGGAGTCTTACAACGACAACTCTGTCATGAATGGTGACACTGCAAAGTGCTTTTGGCATGAAATCAAACGTCAATCGCAGTGTGTGGAGCCTTCTGTGCTCAGAATGTACTGGCGCAGCCGATATTTGCGAAATATTGTGGAATTTAGTCATCGGCCAAAGTCCACAATAGGAGGTGCAAAACTACATGTCATGACGGTCAGTTTAAGCCATAGATCATTGCGATCCATCAACTGTAGCTAGAGTTATCGTGTTAACAGACAAACAAACAGACAAACAAACAAACAGACTCTATGCCGCTTAGTATATAGGACTAGAGCCTTTAGCCCGTAGGAGAATCTCTATAGACTATTGACCACAGGAAATCTAAAAGCACGTAAGAGTTCGTAGAAGAATTCAGAAAGATATAGTCACTTGACACAGCGGCCCTGACAGTGCCTACATTTATGGTTGCACAGTGTCCCTTGCCTCTGGGTATACTGTATGCAGTACACAGATGTTAGTAATTAGCTCATCATAGGTTTCAGAAATATCTAAGTGGTTCGAGACTGCTCGTGCCCTGCCTACATTTAGGTTTGTGCCAACTGCTGTGCCTGTAAATACACATTACAGCCTGCTGCCACTGCTGTTGTTGTTGTACTGTTGTTGAAAACTGGTGATGACACACTACTTCATTTTGAAAGCACAGCACCAACACGACGATGACAAAAACACAGCACGACCAAACAAAGAACACTGTGGCAAACTGCGATCTCAAGAGTCAACAATCTCGACAATCTCTTCTTCAGGCTGGTCGCCACCAAGCACTTCTTTGTGCACGATATTTCTGGTGCTGTGGTGGGGCAACACACTATCCTCGTCCAACTCGTCTCCCAGGAATATCTGCATGAGCGCTTTTGTTTCATAGGGTGCACGACAATTGCGGGTAAGAAGTGCCCACCTTCACGTCGCACAGACGGCGGACTCGGGACAGGGCGACGTACAACTGGCCATGGGCAAAGGCGGGAGGGCTCAAGTGGACGCCCACCCTCTCCAGCGTTTGCGACTGCGCCTTGTTTATAGTCATGGCGAACGCCAGCTGCACTGGGAACTGACGGCGCTGAATTGTGCACTTGCTGTAGTAGGCTCAGGTACAATACTTTGTGCAGGCGATCGTAGGCAACTTGTCCCCTTCTGCCTACATACTGTACAGTACGCCGGTAACGCTGTGTCATAAGTCACAAACCCGAAAGAAGATCTGGCCACGCTCGTGTTGGGATTCCAGAGTGATTCTTGGAATGAATGTGAATTCCCCAGCGTGGGAGCCACTGCAGATGTACAAAAGCATGTACAAAGATCGCACAAGTCATTAGGTATGTTGGGAGCAAGACAAACTTCGAAATCTCTGCATAGATGGTGTGCGGATAGCATCTTCTGACGACGCATCTCGTGCCATTACAGACTCCAGCGCCCTGGTTCAGATTGCGCAGAATCAGAATTGGCGCGCCGACTTTTAGCTCCAGACGATGCATGGGCATGCCAGAGGGGGTATTCGAGTGAATGACTTCGATAGGAGTGTACATGCGACCTGCAAGCGAGGATGCTCATCATGACAACCAGATACAGGGCGCGCCAAGAAGATTATTTTAATGACACACTGTCGTAGTCGTTGGCCGTTTCGTCGGCACTAAGGTAGACATGCGGGTCCCCTGGGAAGCTGTCCAGCATGACATTGTTGAGGGTTCTCACAATGTCGTTCTTAGGCGCAAGAATTGCGCGATTCTTCATGGAATCGGGGTCAAAGACCGGTCCAAACACAAATTCCATCAATTCTGCCACTGAAGCCACATTGGCGACTTCTGGCAACTGTACGATTTCCTCGTCACCATCTTCAGTGACCGGAGGAAAGCTGCCGTCGCCCAGAGATAGGAGCAAATCAGCGAATTCCAGTTGGGTACCTCCTGCAAAATGAATGAAACTCCTTGCATGCAGCTACTACATAAACATGTACATAGGTATCCATACATATCTAAGGGCGAAACTTACTGTCCGAGCCTTCTGCTGTCAGTGCCCTCAAATTTTGAGTCAGTCGCAGCGGTTTTGTCTAAACAAAATAGGTACACTGTATTTCTTTGACTAATGTTGGCGACTAAACACTACCAATACAGTAGCCATGTTTAGGTTAGTAGGTACGTAGTTGATACATGGAAGAGTTTTGTGTCCTGTAAACAAACCAATGGACTGCCACAATTCTGGCTAAGAACTATGGCTACATTAGCATGCGAGTTCAGTATCCTACAGTACCTCGTTCCAAAGGTGGCTGAATTTCAGAGTTCGGCTGATAATGCGGCTGGTACTTGCCAGGGGAATCACTGGCAATACTTGGCGAAAATCGCCCGAGAACACGACAGTTTTGCCGCCAAAACGTTTCTTATAGTCCATGAGGTCCTGAATAACAGCACCGATTAGTGCTTCCTGGTCTGCTGAAAGTTAATTCAGATGCAGACCTGAAAGAGTCTGTCCACTGCCTCGATGGCGAATTTGTCAGCCATACTGATTTCGTCCCATAGAATGAGGGACGCGCGGCGCAAAGCGGCCGCCTGCGCGCTTTGCTTAGAGACGCTGCAGCTCGTGTGCATGTCCAGCACGTCCGTCGGAATGGCGAAGGCGCTGTGGGCGGTTCTCCCACCATGCAACTCCAGCGCTGCCACTCCAGAGGAAGCAGTGGCTATAGCCGATCTGGCGTGAATTCGCACCGTATCCACGATAACGTTCAGCAGGTAAGTTTTCCCTGAAAGTGAAATACAAAGAGTATTTCAACGTTGCATCATGCGCTTCTGAGGTGACATGTGTATGGTACACAAGTACCGTAGCCGCCAGGCGCGTCGACGAAGAATGTGCCACCCTGGTCTGCCAAGACGGAGTCCAAAATGGTCTTCAACAATTGCTCTTGCTCCTCAGTGAGTCGTCGTCGTCGCTCTTGAAGCTCGTTGATGTCGACATCGGGCATCCTACACAGTACGTATTGATGACAGTCGAAGTGGCTGTGCTGCACGATTGTATAGTCATTGCAGTTGTGTAGATTAAGTGCGTGCGTACGTCTCCGTCTCAAGAAGAGAGTCCTCCGCTGTGGCGTCAGGCGGCTCCTGCATGCCCCTGTACTGGTTCAAAGAGCGGCCGTGGAACGCCAGCAGTTGGGACATGTGTCGCAACGCCTGATTAGTCGCCTCCTCTTCGGTCATGGTTCTTCCACTGCGACGGTGCTCAGCGAATTTGATGTCGTCAGTCAGATCCTGTATTTAGCGAAGCGATGACAGTAAGGGAATGTTTGTGTTTGTGCTACAGTATGAAAAACTACCTTCTTGAATTGGTCGAACAATAGGCCGGGTTCGCCTGGTTCACAGGCAATCAGAATGCTGACGAATAGACGGCGCAATTGCCTGCCGGAGCGAATGTCGGCTGATTCTCTGAGACACTTGGCGTGCTCGCGATCGTCTATTGCCAGGCCCAGCTTGACACAGGCTTCACGAAAAGTGTCGCATAGTTCCCCGTCGACTGCAAATGCAACGCTCATTGTCTCAAGCGCATTGTTGATTCCTACCGAAAGAAATGAGTGTATCGACAGTAGGAACGCGTCACACCCCTTTTATCTTCTGAATCATGAATACTATCTATTTACCAGTGCAGAGGTCCTCGTAGCTGGTGGCGCCGCGCTGCTCAGTCAGCAAGAGGCGCAAGTAGAAGCGCTCGACGTCTGTGGGCGCGGCGCTGTACATTCGGCCAATCATGGGGGGCCTATCGGCGTCGCCCAATCCTCTCTTCCGCGGCCGCCACTTGCCGTCACTATAGGTGAAGTGCTCCGGAATCTCGGTGTATCTCAGATGGCGCGCCTCTGCGTTGCTCTTGTTCAGGTCGAACCACGCAGTGAGCGTGGTCTGCTTCACGTCCACCTCCTCGAGCTTCTGCCCTTCCTGAGATAAAGAGTGTGCCAATGTTGTTGCAGCAACCGTTCTTAAATTAACTAAACCTTGAGCAGAATTTGCTGATTGTCATGCGTGTGGACGGCCAGTGGAAGGACAGGTGGGTAGGTCCAGGCGATGTCGTTTCCAAACATGCGGTCACAGGCCTCTGGCGGCGAAATGTACCGCGCGTCCAAATAGGTCTGCAACAGCATTGACATATTCCAAGCGGCAAGTGGTATATACCTACCTACACACATCACACAAAGTGGCAATGGACTCCACACCGAGATTTCGTCTTCTTCCGCAGTAGGCTGGGCGTCACTCTCGGCCAGTTCAGTGGGCGTGGGCAGTCTGGTGATGGAGAAGAGAACGCGATCCGGCCCCTTGCAGATGTACATGTAGAGATATTTGGGGACGTTGCGCTCGCCACTATTTCGACGTTGATGTGGCATTCGAATCGTGCCAACAGATGGGGGTTGTAAGGCACCACGCGTCGGTTGTCGAAGCTGTACTCGACGCCTTTCTGCTTCACTTTGGCGACGCGCCCATCATTTGGACGCTTGTAGATCGGCGAGCCGCCCGTCTCTGACAGAGCAGTCTCTTCGCAAAATTTCTTGGGGAACGATTTCGAACACTTGTTGTCGCTCATGCACTGCGCGTTGGTTCCTCTCCCGCACATACCGTGCAACATGTGGCGCGTCACCAGCTCAAACAGTCTGGGCTCCTGAAGAACAGTTGTTAATGAAAATACCGTAAGAAAGGCAATGGAGCGCTCATGAACGTCTCACCGTCTCAGGGTCGGGCAAAAATGCCCGTACAATCTTGTCCACTTTGTCTGGCGAATCTGGATGGTAGGGTGTTTCCAGCGTGTAGATCAGGTGAGCGTGTAGAAGCCCTCTCTTTTGACTTTCAATGACCCCCATGTACGCCACGACTGGGCCAAAGTGGCCGGTCTTGTAGATCATTTCGTGCAACTTCTTCTAAAAGATCAATAGCGCCCTTGTCCATTGTCTCATACAGAGGGTCTAATTCCTACAATGCGGGCAGACCGAAAGTGAAATACCAGACCAGGTTTCGACGGAAAATGCGGACGCAAACGTCCGGCCTGTCCTCCGGCTTCTGGCCCAATGGGTCGACTATATCGTGAATTTCTTTCCAGTTCGGGTTTGTCGTCATTGTGATGAATAGAGAAGGCCGACCGTGCACTCTCACGCCGGCCATTGCGTCCTAAAATACCAAGATAAATGAGTTGCCATTGGATAACTCTCAGCACGTGTTGACGAAGAAGGATCATATGCATGCACTCAGCATCACACGAAGACATGCAGTGAGCATCACACGTGCATATGTTCTATGTCCAAATGCGTGGGACGCAACCTCGCAACCATCTCAGTGAGCTACGCGTGACAGCTGTATTCCCACATTTTGTGACCACGAGATGGAGATTGAAAGCCACAGAATCCTGTAATCCCAAGAAGCCTAAGTGCGAACTCTGCTTACCATAAATTTTTGTTGATAGAACCTTGGCCCCCCTACAAAAGAGCTGCTAAGAATGACACGTCGTCCCACTTGCTCAGCTTCAGTGAAGCCATGGGCCACGGCGTCGGCGATTCCTATACGGTAGCTGTCGATGCTGCAATTGCCGCAAAGGCCAAACCCTAAGTGCTTCAACGTGTAGCCAACCAAGTCGGCTTTCCACACGGTACTTGTTCTGATGTTCTGTTCGTCTGTGGTAGTCGAGTCTGTCCTTCTCCAGTCTGGCCGCTTGCATGACTGTCCACGCGCAGAACAGCCTGCCGCCACTGTGCGGCATCAAGGCGCCAGTGGAGGGACGGATCTGCATTCTGTAGTGCAGATATTCGGCCAGCGTCATCTGAACAGGTGCCAAGCCGTTGACAACACGTACATACATGTACAACACGTACATACAGCGATCGTGACAAAACAAACCTTCGCATCTGTCTGTCCTTTGTCCTTCTTTCGCAGCAAAGGCGTGTACCCAGTTGTGCCGTATGGGTACAATAGTGGGAAGCGAAGCGTCTCAAGGGCGGACGACAACTCAGACACACGCTTCAACGAACCTGAGCAAATAATGGCCATCTCATCTTAACATTGATCAGTGCGCAGAAACCTATTTGAACCAATCATTCCACCTCCTTTAGTGACCATCGCAACGCAGTGCTGATCACCACTCGCACTGCCGTCGACCACAATTGCAGCAACTTCGTCGCACGTCGGTTTATTGTAAGTCCGGTGCTGCTTGTCCATCACGCCACCAAATATCCGCACCTGAAGCGCATGCGTTTGTCAGTGGGTCATGAACACAGGCTACTGGAAGGTTTGCACACATGTGAACCTGCAGATCGCAGGTTTTGCCCTCCTGTTCCTTCAGTGTCGCAGAGGCGTGCTTCAGAACTGAGGCATATGGGTTTATTCTCAAAAGGGTCCCCTGTATAGCATCGACTGTGGACTCTTTCAGTTGCATCCCAGACGATTCGCCTGTTCTCAGTTTCAGCTGCGCTGCAGGCTCAAGCAGATATATTTGAGCGTATGATTCAGGTTTCTTGTCCTTTGGCAGTAGGGCCCCAATTCTAAACAGGATGAGCATACTGAGCATACATACATGAGCAATGGGCATACTGTAAGGCGTGTCTGAAATGATTATAGCGTATCACTTACTCGTGCGCCAACTCTCCACGCAGCCGATATGTGGGCGGCCCTGAACCCTGCTGCAGTCCTTCGTTGATCTTGGCCCCTGTCGAGGTAAAGGCGAAAGCGTTGTTGTAGAGAAGGGCCTTGCGCCTGCAACGATCACCACTGCCAGGGACTCCACTTCACACACAAAACAGCGAAGTATTTTTAGCACTCCGACCCTAGAAGGGCGGAGGGCTATAGTCGGGACACCGAAAACATAAATCTCCCCCCCAAGATTTTTCGCGCGTGCTTCGTCCGATTTGGACGCGGTTTTTTTTAATCGATAGCTCTCGAGGGATAGTAGGTGTGGACGCACCTTCGTTTTTTTCGCGTAGTGGAAAATTTTTGAGAAAATTCAAAAATTCGAATTTTGTAGTACATTGAAAACCGTTCTCGCTCCATAACTTTCGTAATACTTATTCGATTTTGGTGATTTTTGGATATGTTATAGTCCGCAACAATATCTACCTTGGAAAAGAAACCACAGCTTCCTAGGTTGTCCCACGCGAAAGTTATGGAAGAAAGAAAATTTCCGGGATGTGAAATTTCGGTGTAAAAAATCGAGTTGTGAGATTCCGGTGTAAAATCGCTCCAAACGCTTTGATCCGACATGAACCTATCGATTTGCTTCAATTTGACACCAAAATCGGCGGAATCGGCCCAGCATATCTTTCTGGACGATCGCTCAACGACCGACGATTTTCACCGATTTTCGACACTTTTCGACTTTGGGCTGCTGTAATGCCCGATTGCGACTCTTAATGGCTAAATGGTGTCCACCACGTGATTCCCCGTCGAAAAGTGATACGGAACCGAGTTTAAAAAATAGTTTTCCGGTTACCGTACTCCCGGCCGCGTCCAAATTCGAAGTACATCTCTGTTGACTTATTTTCGGCACTTTTCGACTTTGGGCTTTTGTAACGCTCGAATGCGACTTCTAATGGCTAAATGGGGTCCACCACGTGATTCCCCGTCGAAAAGTGATACGGAACCGATTTTCAAAAATATTTTTCCGGCTACCGTACCCCCGGCCGCGTCCAAAATTGGAAGTGCACCTCAGTTGACAGAATCACAGTTGGAGTCGATTCCGGTGCTTTCGAGGGCGCTGATTCCGAATGTGGCACTCGTTTTGCGATGCGGACCAGGATTTGCGACTTTTCATCGACAATTGGGGCACCTTAACCATGTTTTGTCGAAACTCTAAGCGTGGGGATTCTTCGGTGCAATATCCAATTTCGGGCATTCTGCGCTGTTGACAAAGTCGGCATTGGTTCTGCGCTGCAGGCAGACGATGTCGGCACTGGTAAGGAAGTTTCAACAACAACTGCTGTTGCAAAGAAGTTTCTTTCCACTACTCCTTACGACCAGGTATGACCGCGGCACAGTTCTGGTGTGCGCCGGCATTTGTTGGTGCGGGAAATTTGATTTCCGTATCGTGTCCTTTAAAGCCATGTTCGGGCGGGATTTGCGGCGAATCTTTGTGTGGTATAATTGCCTATTGTACACGGTGTGCAATCGCTTTGTGTGTTTTCGTCGACTGTTCTCTCTCTCTCTCTGTTTTCGCGCCCATGTGTTTTGTAGTAATACGTTACTGTAGTGCGCCGGTATTCTCCATAGGGTTAAGTCGCTGCAGTAATTGGTTCGTCTTTGTTTCCGTTTCGCGCTCTCTCGTTCCCACGCTCTGCTGGTGCGGACACTCCATTGCGTGAGCGTGTTTCGTGGCGCGCGTGTCCAGCGTACAGATATCCAGCTGTGCGCGCGTCCCGTGGTGCGGACGCTCGATTGCGTAAGCCTGTTTCGTGGCGCGCGTATCTAGATCTACCGCATACATAGATAGTCAGCCTGCTGTGCGCGCCCACTTCTTTGTCGAGTGCCGTGCGTTGTGTATTAGAGATGGGCACCGGTCACCGGCCGCAGCCGGGCCGGTTGCCGGCTGGTTGAAGCTTGACACTGCCAGTCGCTGGGTTTATCCATATTGAGTTTTCCGACGGTCTGTTGCGCGGCGCGCGGACAGTCTGTTGCGCAGCACGCGACGCAATACCTCCATCTGCTATTCCCGAGTTGGGTCGGAGTGCTTCTATGCAGGGGCTCCTGCACGTAATCCTTGTTACTTGAATTCTGCGTCTTTTGTCAGGAATCCTAATAGCGGCTCTGGGGGGGAGGGAAGAGGGTCCAGTTTAACGCTCCCTTCAAAGCAGCACTTGCGTCCAAATTTGGGCAGTTTCATGGAGGATGAGGTCAGCCTTTCGTCTGCGTAAAATTGTGCGTCGCAATGCGAGCAAGACAGTTTCATGCCGCCTAAATTGTCGTCATCATCGAATTCGCCTTCGTCGTAAGGAGTCAAACCTGAATTGGCAGCTTCTTTTCAAATCGATCTTACAATTTCGTCCGCCCAATTGAATGAAAGATTATTCATACCGCAAGCTCCTCTCTTCCGCTTCTTGCGCCGTTTCTCGTCGCGCTCTGCGTCAGACTGTCGTCGTTTGAGGCTGGCTTCCTTTGACTCGGCCGCTCGCGACGCAGTCTTTCGATCCGCGTCTCTCTTCCGCCGCTCAGTCCTCTGCTCGGGGTCCGCTCGAGACGACGATTGGCGCGCCGCGTTGAGTCGCAGACGTTCAGCTTTTTGATCTGCAGTCTCCGCCGCCCGTGAGGAAAACTGGCGCTCTGCTTGCAGTCGCAATCGCTCAGCAGTCTCTTCAGTAGTCTCCGTCGCCCGAGAGGAAGACTGGCGCTGCGCTTTCAGTTGCAACCGCTGACTTCTGCGAGTTGGTTCTTCAGCAGCTGCCGACGCCGACTGTCGCGCAGCGTCCGACTCCTGGCGCTGAGCTCTTTGCGACGGAGTTTCTCTACTGCGAGCTTCCCTTGTTAGAAGGCGAATCGTCTCTCGCTTGCGGCGCTCTCCTTTCTTCCTTCCCATGATGAGAAGCGCGAATATTAACAGCAGACCAGCAAAGCTTCGGAATCGCATCTCCACACACACATGGAATCACACTCTCCTTTGCCGCGCTAAATAATAGCAATTTCCCTCTGACTCGTTTCAACCAGTTACGAAATGAATGATGACGCTGCTGTAAGCATTGTGGCGTCACCGCGAATTCCGCCCCCCCCCCCCCCGCTGAGTCTGCACAGCAGTGGAGTGCACGTGGCTGATGGTGCGTGCCGTAAAGATGTTGGAGCGGTAAAACGTAGGAAGCGTGATGTATCGGCGTGGAGCACAGTCAGGCGTGAGCCCTTGTTGATGGTTCCGTGCAGTACGCGAACATTTCAACCAGATACGAAATGAATGATGACGCAGCTGTAAGCCGAATTCCGCCCCCCCCCCCCGCTGAGTCTGCACAGCATTTGAAGCGTGAGCACATCTTGATGGTTCCGTGCAGTGCGCGAAGCAATAGCAATGCGCGTCGTTGCGCGCCGTGTCCAGCATTTATAGGCTTTGTACTGCCACAGTCGATATTTGCGAAATATTGTGGAATTTAGTCATTGTTCAAAGTTCTAAATGCAAAGATGCAAAACTACATGTTCTGACGGTCAGTTTAAGCTATAGATCATCGCGATCCCTCAACTGTAGCGAGCGCTAGAGCGTTCACAGAGGCACAAACACACGGACAGAGTTTTGCCGCTTAGTATAAAGGATTATTGCAACATGCAACGGCCCATTGCCCACAGGTACATGCAGCGATCCATACCCCACAGCCACTGGTCAGACATGCAATGATTCATGGGCTATAGCCATTAGCCACTACTAAGAACACTGTTCAAAGCATGAAACTCTCCATGGCCACTGGTCAGAAGATGCAGTGATCGTTCATTCGCGGCTGATGGCAACTTTTTGTACGGTTGACCGCTTGCCGCTGGCTGACGTTCTTTCGTGGCTGATGGCGTGGCTGATGGCAACTGTTCTGTGCGGTTGACCGCTTGCCACTGACGTTCTCAAGCACGTTTGGATGAGACAGATTGCCCACCACCACTGCTCGCAAGTCTGACGACCATTCGATCGTTCGTTCGCGGCTGACGGCAACTGCTCTGTGCGGTTGACCGCTTGCCGCTGACGTTCTCAAGCACGTTTGAATGAGACAGATCGTCCACCACCACTGCTCGCAAGTCTGACGACCATTCGATCGTTCGTTCGCGGCTGACGGCAACTGCTCTGTAGGGTTGACCGCTTGCCGCTGACGTTCTCAAGCACGTTTGAATGAGACAGATCGGCCACCACCACTGCTCACAAGTCTGACGAACATTCGATCGTTCGTTCGCGGCTGACGCGAATGGAATTACGTGTTTGAACTACATGCTTACAGTGTAATGGTCATGACGCAGCTCACAATTCTGTTGCGTACAGTAGTCGAGCAGAAATGCACCTAACACATAAGGCGCAACGGCCCACTATTCTGTTTGGTTTACTGTAGTCAGGCGCACAGTGTGCCAAAATACAGTACATTCCAAATAGACAAATGTATGAAATTTTCAATTTTGTCATCAGACAAAGTCCACAATAGGAGATGCACTATTCCAGACAATGGTGGTTCTTTTGATGTATAGATCATCGCGATCCATCAACGCTGTCAAGAGTTATCGTGGTAACAAACAGACAGACACACTCTATGCCCCTTAGTATATAGGACTAGTGCCTTTAGCCCATAGGTGATACTGTATATCTATGGCTGAACACCTATGGAAACAGAGCCATTTGTATCGACCCATGGAAATCAACCACTGCTCACAACATGTATTGGCCTATGGTTCACAGCCAATGCTCACAACAGCCCACAGGAGAATCTGATAGATCTAAAGTCATTTGACACTGCGCCTCTATCAGTGCCTGCTTTTAGGGTTGCACCAGCTCCTACGCCTCAGAATACACTGAAGCTAACACATGAGAACTTGCATTTAGCCCATAGGAGATTTCAGATAGATATAATGTCTTCTGACATTGTGCCCCTGCCAGTGCCTGCATTTACCATTGCGCCCACTCCCATGCCTTTGATTACACTGAAGCTAACACATGGATGCTTGTGTTTAGCCCTTAGGAGATTTCAGATAGAGCTAATGTCTTCTGACACTGTGCCCCTGCCAGTGCCTGCATTTACATTTGCACCAGTTTCCGTGCCTCCAAATACCTGTAGGAGTCTCACAGCGACAGCTCTGGAGTGAATGGTGACACGACAGTGCGAAATTTCCACGAAAATGACCAGTAGGCACTCTTTAGTGCTCAGAATGTACTGTGCAGTCGATATTTTCATGAATTTTGTGGAATTTAGTAATTTGCAAAAGTTTTAAAATAGGAGGGGATTCCTTGCAGCCCACGACGGTCAGTTTAAGCTATAGATCTCTAGGATCCATCAACTGTGTCAAGAGAAAATGGCCGGACAAACAAACAAACTGACAAACAAACACACTCTATGCCGCTTAGTATATAGGACTAGAGCCTTTAGCCCGTAGGAGAATCTCTATGGTCAATAGCCCATGGGTAATCTGCAGAGCATGAAGGAGATAACGCAATCATTGAATTAGCACACTGCAGAACATTACAGTTATGTCTCAAGCCATTCGACCCTGTGCCCCTGCCAGTGCCTGCGTTTAGGATCGCACCGACTCCCATGCCTGCAAATACACAATAGACACTTGGGTTTAACCCATAGACAATTGGGTTTAGCCCATAGGACATTTCAGATAGATCTCAAGTCATTTGACCCTGTACCCCTGCCACTGCCTACAATTAGGCTCGCACCAGCTCCCGTGCCTGCAAATACACAGTAGACACTTGGGTTTAGCCCGTAGACATTTGGGTGTAGCCAATAGGACATTACAGATAGATTTCAAGCCATTTGACACTGTGCCCCTGCCAGTGCCTACAATTAGGCTCTCACCAGCTCCCGTGCCTGTAAATACACAGTAGACTCTTGGGTTTAGCACTTAGACATTTGGGTTTAGCCCGTAGGAGATTTCAGTTAGATCTAAAGACATTTGACATTGCTCTAAAGCAGTTTGATGCTGCGCCCCTGCCAGTGCACACAGTGCCTACGAATACACTTTGGAGTCTCACAACCACAACTCTTTAGTGAACGGTGACACTGTAAAGCGCTTTTGGTGCGAATTCAAACGCCAATCACAGCGTGTGGTGCCTTCTGTGCTCAGAATGTACTGGCGCAGTCGATATTTTCGAAATATTTTGGAATTGAGACATCGACTTAAGTCAACAAACCTTCATGCACAACTACAGACTACGACGGTCAGTTTAAGCCATAGATCATCTCGATCCGTCAACTGTGTCTAGAGTTATGGCGCACACAGATCCACAAACAAACACACGGACACAGTTAGGCGCCATAGTATATAGGATGACAATGTCTGTCCGTCCGCGCATCGAAATAATATATGTGACATATGTGGTCAAGTAGAGTCAAGGTCGCTGAGTACGGAACCGATGTCCGTTCCTGTTGCTAATTTCGCATTTTCGAGATATTTACAATTAAAACACGAAAATGTCGAAAATCGACTTCTTCGTCTGATGAGCTAGAAACAAAGTTTCTTCAGACATGGAAAGGGCATGGTCCACGGATAATCTGTAACACAAAAGAAATCTTTTGCAAATGTGGAATTTAGTACAAATACGCAATTGTTTGTCAAAATTCCATAAATTGACTAAAATAGAACGCCATTTATTGACGAATGTGAATGCAGAAATGGAAAGGTCGTATGTCAGTAAGAATTTGTGACATAGTTTTACAGGTTCGAAAAATTGCAATTTCGAGATATTCGCAATTAAAATATAACCAGGCAAGTCGTCCGGGGGACGCAGTATACTCCACAAATTTGAACTCCTATGCACGGTGACTCCTCTGCTGTTGTGGCCTCCTAACACTCCCAATCGCAAAAGTAATGCCAAATTCGTCATCTGCATCTCAAAATACCCCAGAATCGACATACAACACCCCTAACTTCCTATGGACTTTCACAACCAAATTTCTGCACTTGGGGTGCGGTAGGCAGTTTGCCAAACCCTCGCCAGAACCGTTGCGTTCAGTTCAAGTTGCCTACAGTACCGTAATTAACGCGCGTCGAAAAGCGCGCAAATTCAAAGATGTGCCTGCACGTCTACGCGCAGCAGAACTTTCGTGCGGCGAGAGGTCGGGGATAGCACAATCAGCCGCAAATTGCTAAACTTGGCCACATCTTTCGAACTTACCTTCCACGTTGAGAGAAACAAACTTTGTCACGAAGCAAGCACCATATTTTGTACGCCACAAAGCAAGCAACACATTTGACACCAACGAAACAATCCTTTGCACTTCTCACGAAGGAAAAGATCTTGTCAAATCACCCTACGACCGACGGCCGTGATTACCTAATCGCTTTCGGCAAATTTTGAGCCATATTCTCGGTTTATTCTCGGTTTTCGCTCGTTTGTGAACCGCTCCATCAGGCGGCCTCCCAGCGGCGCCGCGCAAGGCTCCCTTCGTCAATACGACTTCTTCTTGCTCCTTCTTGCTAAGTTGAGATTTGTCCATTTCTGATAGAGATGAGCCACTGTCCGCCTACTAGAGGCGCTGTTAGTGTCCATGCCAGTGGAAGTCGCGCGAAATTGGCGCCTTCTTCGGGTTCTGTTTGCTCCTACTCGCCAGCTGATAGATAAGAGTATTCGATGTATTTCACTGGTCGAGAATCCGCGTGGTCTTGAAACTCTTCGAGTCGTCGCTGTTCTCCACACTGCAGTGGATTTCGGTCGATAGTTCCTCTCACTATGCCTCGTCTAAGGAAAATTCGACGACTTCACCATCGACGTCGTTGGGCAGCCAGAAAGATTGAAACTGATCACTGAGAAGCTGCAATTTATCTTCCTTTTCGGCCATTTTCGGCGGTTTGCAAGCACTTATATCATCTCTGCAACAGGACGATCGGCCCGCTCTCTAGCATTTGTTTTGCGCGCCGCTTTGTTCGGCGCGTTCGCGAGGCAGTCAGCGGCATTAGCTTGCAACAGGACACTTTCTGCAACAGGGCGCTGCAACAGTACAGACGTTGCAACAGGATCGTCGCGCGAGGCGACCAGCGCCATTGGCCCGCAACAGGACAGACCTTCTGCAACAGGACGGATTTTGCAACAGGACACATCTTGCAACAGAACAGATCGTGCAACCGGAAATCTGTCCGCTTTCTATCATTTTTTCGCGCTACGCTTTGTACGGCGCGTTCGCGAGGCAGTCAACGCTGTTGGCTTCCAACAGGACAGACTTTCTGCAACAGGACAAATGTTCCGAACAGTACAGACGTTGCAACAGGATGCTCGCGCGAGGCGACCAGCGCTATTGGCTCGCAACAGGACAGACCTTCTGCAACAGGAGATATTTTGGAGCAGGACACATCTTGCAATAGCACAGACC